>VZTT01044156.1:21948-42491 GCA_013400855.1 Buphagus erythrorhynchus | reverse complement strand
TAGTGTCTGATAATACTTTTATTTGCAGTGAAAGCTGTATGAATTGTTCCCTTTTTTTTTCCACTTTTCAAAATATTTGCCTTCAAAACATACTTTGTGTTTCTTCTCTTTTTAACTAATATGAATGAAGAAGGGGTAAAGTTAATATAAAGGAAGACAGGAGGCAAAACGAAACAGAAAAATCTGGAAAGACACAAAAAAACAAAACACATTTCTTGATGTCCTATCACCCCAAGTGCTGCTAAACTCTCTGAATAACGTTCACCTCGGAAGGAAAGTTATGTCTGATTGGCACTAACTGTTGAAGAGAGTGTTTTGTTGTCTACCTACAGCACAGGGAACCAGGACCTTGGGATACTGGGCTGGTGACCAAATCCATAGGGTGATCCTGAAGGGAAAATGAGGGGAAAAGCAGGATGGGGTTAGGCTGGGTGAAAAGGAGGGTGAAGATGAGGAGCTGAGTGAGATGAGGAGCTGCTGCAGTCCTTAAAGGCCCCCCTTCAGGTGAACTGTGGACTTCTCCTGTACACACAAGCACACCAGGACAACTTCACATGTGCAAGATGGGGAGTACCTGTTGCAAATGAGTGGTTTAGAGTCGCTTGAAGAACCTGGGAAGGGAGGGGATCTATGACCACAATATCCCTATGAGATCTAAATACTCTTTTAATTCCTTTGCCATTGCAGGACCTGAAGATGCCTCAGCATTTCCTGTAACTGTCTGATGTCATTATCACGCTAAAGAAGATAAGGACATGTCACATGTATCAACAATGTTTCTCTAAAAAAAGAAAGGCCTGCACAAGGCAAAGAAGCAGCACAGAATGGGTGAAAACAAGTCAAGTCTCAGTCTGAGCTCAGTGGCATAACCCACTGACCTCAGACAGCCTTCAGACATGAGCTGTCACTAAAGGGACAAAGCAAGTTCTAGTGATTAACACCACAAAGTGTATTACTTCTACATTATTAATCTTACATATTTTGCTACTGTGAGCTGGAAAGCATAAGGAAACTCTTAAGAGTCAGAAGCACTGATATCCTTCTTATACTTACATTTCTGACTTTGATTATCTGATCATAGCTTTTTCTTACATGAACAGCTTCCAAGGTACTGCTTCCAGGATCACTCAAACTCCCCTTGTTTTATCGATGTGAGTAATCCCAGATGTTCAGAGCAGTTGCTTACATTAATAAAGACACACAACTCTCAAGTGGTTGTAGCATCAGAGCCTTCAGGTTGTGAATTGTCATTGGCTTTTCTGCCGTTAACAGGTCATTGATGAACTGCAGCTTCCTTCACATCTGACAGAGGGATATTAAAGTACGCATCTATCACTGTCATTTTTCTCTTGCAACTTTTTAAAATGCAGAATCACATTCAAAAGGCAATCAATAGCAATCCAGTTGCAAGCACCTCTAATGAAGCGCAGCAGAAACAATTTAGTATTAGATTTTCGTGTGAAAGGTCTCAGAAAACATTTCTCAGCTCCACTTTATCTGCCCAAAAAGAAGATCAAGGTGTTTATTCCAGGATTTGAGCCAGTGAGGACAGACACATGCACTGAACTGCCTACAGCAAGAAACTCCACTGTACAGGAGAGCACAGCTCTTTGCATAAAGTTATTGCTGACATAGATTGCTTGTCCTATTCACATCTGTTCTTGAATATCTATGTCCAGAACTCTAATTATTGTAATTAATTATAGCTGAAAGGACAATGATAACTATCAATTCTTAAAAGTATTTCCAAAAGGAATGAAAAAAACTTCTTTGAAAATNNNCAATGTATCTGTTATATTTTTAATTTGTGTTTGTGAATACTGATAGATTGGTAATGATAGAGGGTCAAGTTTGCACTAAAATTTTCCACACTACTCCCACCATGCATGGCAGCTCTTCTTGTTCCTTGACTTCTAATCCATCCTCAGCAAAGTCTGGAAGTCACAGCAGATTTATACTTTGTCAAATATTGAAGAACATGATTAATCAGAAATACCTCCTCCTGCTGTGGGAGCAAAAGATAAAGGCAGAATGAAACCCAGCTTGTCAGCTGACTGAATGTTTTCAGCTCTTCTTCCTTGAATAAAATTTTCAAACACACATCATAACTCTTTGCAACACAAACCATCCCATTCACAATATATCTCACAAGGAGGAGCTAGCAGTGATTTTGCACTTATTTTCTAAAATACAGTTATTACTTTTTGATTTTGGATGCTCAGTGAACAACCAATACTGCTTGAAAACCAACATGATTTCCATTTTCAGATACACAAGCTAGAAGAGAAAGGAATAAAATCACACAGTAATTTTCAACAGAAGTATGAAAAACACTAATAAGCATATGCTGATGTAAACTGGCTTGTAACTCCAGCACCCCAACTGAAAATCCACTATCTTTGCTCATAAAGTAGATTTGTGCACTTGACCTGCACTTTTTCGAATCAATTAATTCAGACTAAGGGATAGTTGCATAGGCAACTCTAATCCAAACTCCTACTCCAAATTGGTAAAAATTACTTTATTAAGCCCTAGACATCAAACAGGTTTATGGTATAGCACTACTGAAATGTTTCACATGAGCTTGTTTGTTGCCTCATCTAATTCCAAATTAAAAAAAAAAAAAAATTAATATTGTTTTCAAAATAAAATTGAGAATATCAACACAAATCACCCTGAAATCACAGTACTGGCTCAAAAAAAAGACAGCATTCTGAGGCTGGTAGTATTGAAACAGGTCTGCAGAACTCCATCTCCCTTGTGGAGAAGCCAGCAAGAGCCTAAAGCCCGAAGTTTCTGAATTCATACTTCCAATTCACCACTAAAACTCTCCCAGAAACTGTTCATTTACATGGCAGCAAGGCAACAAAGCACCATTTTATCCAAACAACTGAGTTTCATCAAAAAAACCCTCTCACTTCTCCAAGTATGCAGCAGCAGATTGAGCAGCTCTAAGAAGCACCTATAAGGTCAAGCATCTAAAGAATCCCTGAGAAGCAACTCTCCAAAAGCTTCTGGTACCTCCCATCCAGGGAGATGAGCAGCTTCCAGCAGTGAGAGTGGGAGCAATCCAACTGCAAGCTCTTCTCCTGGCACCACTGTGAGACAGCACAGGGCTTAAAAAGGCAGAAGCTCTATATACAGGCTTCCAAACCAGGAAACAGCAAGATTCTCACGAAAATGGCTTGTTTTTAATAAAAGGGCTTACAATGGCCCAGAAGAAGACAAAACAGTAGCCAGAAAGCAAATTAGAAAGGAGAAAAAAAATGATAGATCTCATTTTAAAGAGGAAAAAAGTCTATTAAATCTAGATTTAATGAAAACAGAGAGGAATCACATTCATATGGCAAATCTTTTAAATTTATTTTGCCAATCACATTTGGGAGCAAAAGAAATACCATTCCCCAAAATGTTCTTTAGAATGAAAACAAAACCTTCAGTTGCAGTAAACTGGCAGTTAAAACAAAATCTGAAATTAAATGAGCTGCCCTTCTACACACTTTGCAGCCATCAAAAGCTTTCAATGTATTTATCAGTCTTTTCTTCTTGAGCTGAAATTTTGCTTTTCAGCTTTCTTTAATCCTAGCTTTATACACACCCCTTCTAGGATCTTAATTGCTCTCATCCTACTTTCAACTCACATTTTGTGTTGCCCTGGAAGAAAAATTGCTTGTTTAACGAGAAGAACCACAAAAGGATTTTAGCCTATTCTAAAACAACACTGAACTATTCCTACCTTACTTTCATGAAATGCCTTTACAGAGGTTAATTTTAAAAAGTATGTCAAAGGAAAGCCAGTCCATCAAAGAAAATGCGAATGGACATATAGGCAGAATATTAAGATTGCACAAATTACTACATTCTCTCCTGTTTACATGTATTTTCATGCGTTCACTCACTCATTCAGCGATTCTCTGTTGCAGCTTCATGATTTAAAGGTAAATTCTGAGCTACAAGGATTACTGGAGGGCTGGGAGATTTCATCACCCAGGAGGTGAGGCCAAGGGAAGGACGTGGGTGGGTCACATTATCCATGGGGCAGGGAACAGATTTTTTTTTCCAGGATTGCACACAGTCTCTTCAGCTAGAAGGTGGGGGCCAGCTTTGAAAGCCTGTCAGAGACCATCAGACCCAGAGATACGGATGAGGTGTTCTTGGCATCCGGGGGAGGTCTGCAGCTCATCCTGCCTTGCAGAAAGGTTCAGCAGCTGTGGTGTGGGTAGGGTCATTAGTAATGCTGCATTCATGACTCATCTGTGGCTTATTCCTTAAATACACACACAGGCAGGAATTTTTGTTTCACTGGGCTTCAAGTTGGTCAGGACCTTCAACATAAATCCACGTATTAGTCTGCAAGGAAATTTATCATCTGACCTTGACATGTTTCTTCCACTTTGAGAAAGAATACTGGTTCCATAGCTCCCTGCTTGTAAGAACAGGGAATGTATCTCAGAAGAAGAGAAGCTTTTACAACAAGGGTATTTCCAGTTAGAACCCATGCAAATGAAGACTGAGAGTCTTGGAAGAGACTTGGTCAGGAGAACAAAACCAAACAGCAGAAATTTTAGCACGGAAGTGCTTTAACTTGAGCTGAAAACCGAAATCTTCCATCAGCAAAATCAAATGAAGTACTTCATTAAAAGCCAAGTTTAATTCATGCAGAGAAAATGCATCACTTTCAAAACAGGCTGAGTGTTTTTGTTTTGGGATAAGCTGTGTCTCTCTGAGCTGCTGGAGGATCTCAGCGGATTTCTAATTTTGGTGTCTTGTAGACTGGACTATTGGAGCTGCATTTGGACAGCAAAATACAACCTCCCCACTGGGCACAGAAGCTGCATAGTGATGACATGCCAAGAAAAAAAGTATCTTCAGGCTGGGAAACCTGACACAGTAGGAGACAGAAAGGATGAAGTGCTGCAGTGGCTCAGGAATGAAAAAAAAATAAGTTCAGAGTGAGGTAAAGAAAACAATGAGTTTGGCAACATTAAAAACTTTGGATTGATAACTGTTAAATGAAACATTTTTAAATATCTGAATGGGAAGTACTGGGTTTGGCTACAGTTTTTTGTTGATCAATTTACACAGAAAGCAAAAGCTTTTAGCAAAACATTCCATAGCACTGAAGATAAACTTTTTCTTTCTTTTTTTCAGTCATGTCAATTTCCTGCTTTTTAAATCAAATTCTATATAAGCTGGGCTAGAATAAAGAGAGGCACAATGAAGTTGCTCTTTGTATTCAGTGACAGAGTAATAGTTGGACTGGTCTCTTCTGATGCTTCTTAGACCACTTACAAAAAGCAGTGTTTATTTCAGTATCAGTATCACATGTCTAAAATTCACTAGTACTGAATATCAAATCACATCTTTTTAGAAGGGCGAAAAACTAATGGTTTATTCTCTGTGAAAACTCACAAAATTAAGGAATATAAGTCAGAACTGATTTTAAATCTGTGTGTTATTAGACTCACCGGTATAGCTGTTAATTGTCTAAAATATGAATAGTAGCTCAAAAATCTATTTCTGATCTTTTTCAGAGATAAGACATGGCAAATTTGGGGGATTTTCCCCTCCCCTAACAATGTGGGTTTGGTTCTTTAAAGCTCTGTGTTTTGTATGTGTGAGTTTTTCTTCCTCTCTTTTCATAACAGCTGCTTTTTTTCTTCGCCTTGCTTTTGAGAACAGGCTATGCAATTTTTAGAAAATAAGCACTGCAAATGAATCACCAAATGATAGTAGTTAAGCTCCAGCCATTGTGGATGCTCCTACTGAGGGGGAGCACAAGGGTTTGCTCAGGAACACGCAGAGTGGGGTGGGAGACCTTTGGTGTGGGCTGTCCAGAGTCAGTAGGTGCCTCTCCTGCAGTCCCTGCACATGGAGAGCATCACTCAAAGCACAAAGCAGAGGAGAGCATCACTCACTGACATGTGACTCCTGGTCAACACAAGCTTCAGCAACACCAAAACGCCCGCAGGGAAAGAACACTGCCATCTGGAAGAAGCCCAGTGAAGTTATCCCCTGGCTCCTCAGGAGCCTTGCAGGGGTGTGAAAAGCAAGGTCACAATTAATTCATCTGGGATTGCATGGAAGCACTGCGCAATGGATTCCTTTCAACCCGCTAATATCCTCTCATGGAAAGGGGATTGTAGGGACTTTTTGCAGACACAAACCTCTCCTTGTACATTTTACAACCAAATCCCGTATCTGGATTTAGCTCAGCATAAGCTAGCATAATCTTAAAGTCCTGGTGTATGCAGCAAAGCAAAAAAAATCTTATTATGGCAGTAAAATCACAGCTGAGGTAAATACATTCTTGCATCTCTACTTTCAGACATTTGCAACCTTCTCAAAAATACCCTCCTCTGGTCTAAGGATTTCTTGTCAGTTCAAGACCACTTGAAAAACAAACAAGAAAAAATGTTTGCCAGTTATTTTTGATCATCTGAAGTGCTCAGATAGGAAAAAAAGAGGAAATAAGTGTACAAAACATGGAAGGACATAACTTCTTATCATTCGGCCTTGAACCCTTCCCTCTGCACCCAGGCGCTAACTTGGCATCTAAGTCATGCTAAACCACCTGGGATTGCACACAGAAATTCCCACAGAAAGCCAGCTCTAATATCAGCTCCCAAAGTTTTCATGATACCTTTTTTTCCTGTTTGTGCTGCAATAGTTCAAAAGGAGGCGTACTGACAGAAATAGAAACACTTGTTATTTGACAGTGTTATTAAATACATTTAAATCTAACAAAACCAAATCATTACTTTTAGCAGTGACCAGTGTTATCTGGGAATGCAATAGTTAAATACTAAAGAAGACAAATTTATATGGCTAGTAAATAAAAAAACTGGATGAACTCCCATGTCTTTGGAACTTAAAAGCCCCATAGTGAGACACTGGCTGACTTACGAGCTGACTTAATATACTCCAGTTACAAATGGGAAATGTGTTCATCCTCAGTCAGGTCACTGAGAAAAAGAGAACAATTCTTGGATTTCAAAACATTCCCCCTACTACAACAAGTCTCTCTGGGATTAACAAAGGTAAGGACTCCACACCATTTGAAAGGTACTCTGACCACTGCAAACCATGTTCTTAGGACATGGATTAAAGAGTGACTTAGCTCTTTGCAGTTGTGTTCTTGTGAAACACTCTACAAGTAATTCCAAAACGCCTGTTGTTCATTCCTTTTCTGTCGTTGTTGTTGTTTGCATTACTACTGGCTCCTCCCTCACCCCAGTATGCTAAGAAATCCTGTCACCTCACCTTTGCAGATATGCGTGTTTGTACATATTCAGGCACCTATTTCCCTTCCCTGGTGCTGCTGTAGTTTGATCCTGCCCCAGTGTTACGCACTGGATGCTTCACAGGAAACACACAGGGAACAGTCATAGCAGATTCCCTCAAGAGTGACTTTACTGAAGCTGTATGAATTTCTGGAGCTAAGGATTTACTGCCTAGATTGTGTGTTACACTCTCCTTTTATATGAGAAGGCACAAATTAGCTGTACTGCTTTGTATTTTGCTTAAAAGGCTTAGGAGCTAGGATAGGTTTTTTGCTACATTTCTTGACAACTGTTCCATGTATTTTGTTTTTAAAATGGAGGCTTAAATACAGAATATTAAAAAACCCAGTGGTAACAGTACAGTTACAAATGCTGAAGTTTTAGAAGGAACTGCTGTGGGAGTTGCTGCTAGGAATACTTGCCAAGTAGGAAAATACAAGAGTTAAGAAGACAGTTAATACAGATGCATGGACAACACAGAGCAGAACCTTGCATTTCAAAATTCAGCTTAATATCAAATGACATTGAATAGTATGCAAGTGGGTGTTGCCACTTTCCAAAACAAAGTCACATCAAACACTCAGCTTTTGCAAGGTAGGGGAGGATCGTCTTCTTTAAAAACAAAAATAAACGGAAACAAAATGAATAAACTCTGAAAAATAAGCTGTGAAAAAAATAGTAAAGGCCTTTTCAAGGTCTGAGCTTCCAACCACACTGCTCACATAACAAACACTAACAAATGTTTTGATAATTCAAGGACTGTGTAAGAGTGTGTGCTGGAGCTTCAATTTAAACACTCTAACACCATTAAAAAACTTTTCCTAAATTATGTTCCAATCACTGATGCGCTCTTTCCAAATACAAGTATAATACAATTTGAGGTAAAGCATAAAGAGCAAATATATTCTTAATAAATATTTAACCCCATGTTAAGAAGGGATTCTTTGGACTTAGCCAAGCAGACAGCAAGAGGTCCAGGAACTTCCACTGCTATAAGACTACCAGAGACAAGGAAGTGATAACCTTTTGGTTTGGGGTTTTGCAAACAAAGTAACACATTGTTCTTGATTCCTGTGTTTGAAGACCACTAGAAATATGTAGACTGGCCTAGTATCTTGCACTCCATAAATTGAAATAGATGTGTGCAGAACTAACTACAACATGCAAGCTTTGCTGTCATTTCAGCAGAAAGAAGTTAAAACAAAGAAAAGCAAGGAAAGGAAGAATACCGCCACGAAAAACCAAACACCCTTTCCCCCCATCCCAAAGCCCCTTGAGAGCCATCCAGCTAGGTGCTGATAATATTGGGTAACTTGGATCTGATGAAACAAGTTTCTTTGTAGCTTGGCATGTTGGTTTCAACAAATTAGGATGTAAATCATAATACCAATGGGACAACATCACTTTTTCTCTCTGTTAAGCAGAGGCCATAGAGACTCCCTTTGGAAAAAAAAGCAGTTAATTCAAGCGCACTGGTTGGTTTCTGAATAGCCAGCTCAGGAGTGCTAAGGTCAGATGCTATATCCCCCTCTCCTCTGCATTCTGAGTGAGGAGGCAGCCACAGAACCCACCACATCAGTCTATACCATCCCCTCTCAAGCATTCCTGCTTGAGAAAACGTGCAGCATTTTGGGGAAAAAAAAAAAGAAAAAAAAAAAAAAAAAAAAAAAAAAAAAAAAAAAAAGAAAAAAAAAAAAAAAAAAAAAAAAAAAGGGAGGTGAGCCACAGCCCCCAGCTGCTGATGTTCAAAGGAAGGATAACATCTGCATCCTGCCCTCAGTGGTACACTTGCACTTCCCCACCTGGCCAAAGGGGCAGCCACCCCCACGGTGCCAACTACCTGCCTGCAGCCCCACAGTTCCCACCTGCAGCACCAGAGTCATGGAATGAAAGGTTCATGGGATAACCATGACCATTTGTAGTTCTGGCAGCAGCTTTCAGCTCTCCTTCCGTTGGGTAATTTCACGGTCTTCCAAAACACGTCAGTGTATGTGAGGGAAATCTGGGTTTCAAGGACAAACCTTCTTGACACCTGAGTAGTAAGATGACATTGACTCACAGGCATAAGGTCTGCCCTGAAAGACAATTTTGTTTTTAAATCTTTTTCCTTGGTTTTGAGCAGCAAATGGCATAGACATATGGGACTACTAAGGTTTCTGCGAGTATTACTTTATTTCTGTTTCTTTTTCTTCCAAACTCCCCTATTTCCTTTCACCATATCCTTTACTGGATATTCAGATTAAGGTGAGAGATGTATTAAAAATACACAAACAGTAAGATCGTCAAACACAGTATGTGAAAAATGGCAGGTTTAGAAATATTCACTGCTAAAATTTCAACTGTTAAATGTGTTTTGGTAGGCAAAGAAGACTCTACAGCTTTTTTAAACATGAGGAAATCCAAAGGATTACCTCAAACCATGTTACAGACACTGACGGATACAGGCTTTCAAGCAAAACAGCTGTCATTAAAGCTCCTGTGACTGCTTAGAATACACTGCTGCAGTCTCCTAAAAAAAGCCCAGATCCTTGGGAAAAAAAGACCTTTGGCCTATACTTTAACTTCAGAATAGAAATGCAGCTCCATCTTTCTTCCTTTTGCTATGAATAAATAAAAGCAATATGAACCACTTCTACTGCTGTGGTCACTAGCAAGGGCCAGAAAGCCACAATATGGCCTGTAACAAGCATGTTCATCTCACAGCAGGGACTACAACCTCGCACCTACTTTCCTAGCACGGCACTTAGCATAAAACATGCCCATTTCATTTCATTTAACATTAAGGTCTTCCAGATACAACATCACTTCCCACCTTCCAAAGGTTCTCATTACTTGAAACAAGACTGTGAGCACTGGGTAAAAAGTCTGAAACAGCACCTGGTACCGGCACAGCTGCTAGAATGCTGTTGTGTCATTCCTTTCCTCGGACACTCCTACAAGCTGTCCTTGCATGTCTACGGCAACAGCAACCTGCCAAAGCCACCAGGGTTTGTGTTGTTGCAATTAATTACTGAGACGATTTGCATGTTCATAGGCCATCCACAGCCAATGTGCAGCAGTGGTTAAGACAGAGCAGCTTCAGCCCAGGTGCCACTGGCAGGACAGGAAAGGATCCTTGGGCTCGTAGAGGACACGAGCACACAGGAGCAGCTGCAGGGGGAAGGAGGGAGGCCAGCGTGGGGCACGACTGTGCTATCCCACATCCAACATATGTGGGATGTTTCTGTGTGGAGCTGGCAAGACAGGGAAACAGCTGGGTCCAGCACATGTACTGAAGGTCAAAGGGAAGTATCTAGAAGTAGTGTGACCTCTAAACCAGCCTTCTTACTGCATTTTTGATTACCCTCACGGCCTAAATGTGATCAGGTTTGATCAAATGTTCATGCCATGATATGGCAACCAAAGGAGGGCATAGCTAATGATTTTTTTTAACTCTCAGCACTCAGAAACATTGTTTAGGCCAGGTGTGACCTTTCTCTATTTTATTCTAACAGGATGCCCAACTTTCATGCTTCTCAATTTTGTTTATGGCATAATTCTTGCACAGAAATACAGACAAACACATATTAATGCCTTTAAAAGTAATTTTCACAGGAAATGCAACACAAATCTAGCTATGCATGTCTTAAACCTTTCCTGTTCACACCCTGCCCAGAAAATAAGAGTCATTTATTGGGAAGCATGTGCCTTTTATTTCTGCCCCTCTCCCCAGGTCAGTATCCTCAAAGCCTTTCTTCTAGTCTTTCCATTTGGCTACTTGGTGAACTCCAGAAGCATTTGCATTGATGGCACAGGACTTAGCACTAGATCTGTCATATATGGTTAAGCTGCTGCTGGGCTAAGCTCCCTTTTTTTATCCTGAGTGGTATTTTCTCTTTGAACTTTAGGAATTTATACAGTGTTTTATCCTTTCAAGTATCTCTACAAATTCTTCACAGGATCTACAGCACAGGCAGGGCCTTTTTATGACAGAAAGACACAGTAGGTTTTCATGCTTTGCAGTCACTGTAATATAACCCACTGCTTCACTAAGCCCACTAACATTACATTCATTATTTGGAATGGAGCTCATGGTAAAGTCATTTGTTCTGATAGTCAAGTGCACCATCAAAAGTCTGATTGCCTACAACAAATCAAGAGAGTTTTATAAGTCCTACTATGTGCTTTCATATGTTGAAAGAAAAAAAAAAGTCACAAATTGTGCAGGAATAATTATTTTTTTTCTGCCAGCTTGTTTTTAAAATGAAGATAGGTAACACTTATGTGTAAATGCAAAAAGCAGGGATAATACGGGGCTCCCAGGGTATCAGAAAGGTAGCATTCCCTGGGGAAATACAGAAGAGCGCTACAATGGGACAAATGAAACACACCTTTCACCAAAACATGAAGGTATTCTACCTATTCTTCTGCTTAAGGATGACTGGCTAATGCTTAGTGCAGAGGAATGTACTAAGTAGTTGAATTTTAAGTTACTACCTTGTACAATAGCTATTGTGTACCTTTTCTGTGCAAAAAAGCTTCATCCAGTTGTCCATAATAATTTCAGTCTTGATATGACTAGATAAACAGGGGTCACGAAGGAAAAATTAGCGAAGTGCCTTTTAAGAAACGTGTTCACAAACACTGACTGCTTTAAAATATTTTGTATCTGTCTAGAGAAATAGGGACTACTTTTGGAGTCACTCTAATATTGCAGTATTTACAGTATGTGTCACCTTTCTCTGCAGAAGGTTATACAGAGCACAGTGTGATGCAGTTCAGCTTCTAATGTCCTGTCTGTGGGCTTGGAACACCCAGCAAACTGACCCTGCTGCTGCTAACACTGGTCTTCTCCAGAGAACTTCTCCTGCAAGTAGTCCTGTAAGGTCAAATGAGACTGCCAAATAAGCCTTTGCAGAATCAGTCGTGCTCTGTCATGTTAAGAGAAAAGGAACCTAACTGGAGCATGTACTAATTTTAATTAACATAGTACATCCTTTTCATCAGATGATCTGGTTGGGGTTTTTTTCTCCTTTCCCCTCCTTCCGTCTTTTCTTTTTGCTGTTTTCAGGCTTTTTTCCTACCCCTTCATTTTGCATTTTTTTTTTCCTTTCACACACTGTTTTTCTCCATCCCACTCTCCCCTTTTAACAACCCACCTCCTCCTCCTCCTGCATCCTGTTTTTCTATCCCTTTGTCCTCTTCCAGTCCTTTGAAGGACTACACCTGTGTTTTTTTAACAGTCTCACCAGAAGCAGCTGAATGCAAGTGATAAGAAAACTGATAAAAACCCCTTGAGACTTAAAGGCTGTATTCCTACTAGCCTGCACAAAGGGAAATGGTAGATGTGGGCTAAGGAGAGAGGGATTAAATGAATCAAAACTTGCAGAATTCCAACACAGTGGATTTAAATTTCTGTAGTTCCCATTAACTAGTGTACACCACCATTAAACTGCTTGTTCTGGTTAATATTTAAGAAGGGAAAAAGAAGCAGAGTCACATGGTAAACGTCTGGAAGCCTAAAAAAAAAGAATAAGAAGTTAATAAAAGTGTGCATACATGTTAGACATCATACTCAGACCAGGAATGGTGTTATCATTTCCATTATAGGAGCAAATACCTGCCTCTGAAACCTGTAAGAGTTTTAATCGCTTTTTAAAATCCATGCCCTAAGAAATTACCTCATTATTTCCCCTCTTCAGAATAGTGCTTTCCTTGCACTCATTTTAGACACTTTGCAAGGTAGGTCAGTCCCCAACAAAAGCCTGGTCTCGTTCTTTAAGCCAAAATACACCCCCCCTTAGGTCTGCCCCAGTGCATTTAATGTGCTGGCTTGCCAAATTTCTCTGTGGACTGCCTGCATTTAGAAATCCGCTGTACCTGATTTGGGAGTCACATAGGCAGCTGCCATGTTTTCAGGTTAGGCATAAAAGGATGACATTAGATCTGGCAAATGTCATTTATTTCCAGGATTTGAGAAAAGGTTTTTCTTAACCCAGTAATTCCAGCTAATCTAACTTAAGGATCCTAGAAAGATAAAGCTGAATCTCTACTTTTACACTGAGAGTATCCAGAGCTCATTATGGATTTTGCCAAAAATCACAGATCCTTGGTTTGCCTTACCAGGTCAAAAAAACTGCATCCACAGACCTTCCAGAATTTTAAGAGAAGCCCATGGCAATTTCCAGCTGGGTATGTGATGCTATTCATCCTGCAATCCACAAGTGCTCTCTCCTAGTGAGAGCTGGATCTTCAAGCGAGAAACCTGTGTACCCTGAGACAGCAAGGCCAGGTGATTCTCCAGCAGCACATCTATAAAATTAGAAAAATGGGTTCAAGGGAAATGGGCTTCTGCAGCCAAATTCATGTGCAGAAAAGTTCAAGTCACCTAGCTTTCCTATCTCCTTTCTGTAGAGATGCAACTAATGTTAACATCTTCAGAATTATATATATTTAACTATCAAATAATATATGGCCTGCATGCATGTGTTAGCTGACTGCCATCCATGGAAGGGGCTTAGTTAAGGAGTCTAGCTAAGTACACAAAGATTTTGGAAGCTATGACCAATGAAGAAAGTTAGGTACGTTTTTTATTGAGAACTGATTTCCACACAATTCTTGTTCACTATAGTATTTCACACTTTAAAACGCAATTCAAAACATAAAGTATGGCATGAACAAATTCCCACTGATCTCAAGCTGTACTAGAAACTGTTGGTGGAATCTGAGCTGGTAGTAAGCTCCGAGAGGTTTGTAAGGAAATTCACTGCAGTAAAGTGTCATTTTCCACATTCCCAGTTGTAGTTACAAGAGTGCCTAGATTCAAAAGACTAAATAGCCTCCTTTGTTTATTACATAATCTGCAAAACTTCGAGCAGAGGGCAACAAGGAAAGCACAGATCCTTCCTCTGAGCACTCTAACATGCCCCCTGTCCAAAAAGAAGTCTCTCTGCAGGCTCGTTGCTTTGGTACTCAGCCTTTCGCTTGGGCACCTTTTTTCAAACTGCAAAGATCCCTACTTATTATGCCCATACATACAATTATCTACATCCACACACGTGTGTGCGCTCTGCTGCCTGCCCACACTCAGGCCCATCTGCCAGGCTGGCACTCTGCCCACCGAGACCTTGGTCGGTCCATTTCACTAAAGCGGAACTGCCAGGCAGTGACGGACTCTGGTGGGCAGCCAAGAGCCCTCCTTTCTCCAGGGATGAAAGCCTCCCAGCACCACTCAAGCTTGTGTGGCACACCACGGGAGCACGACCATTGGCACACATGCCAAAGCAAAGAATATTTCAAAGAGGAAAGAAAAGAGGAGAGCTGACTGCTACTTCAGACTGTGATCCAGCCCTGTTTTTGGAGGTGATTACAGTGGGCAATGCTGCTGTGGCTGAGCACAGGCCAGCCATCATTTAACTTTGACTTTGGCACCAATCAAGTACAACAGGACAATTGTGAGACGACTCAAAAGATGCAAATAGCCACTATAGAGGGATATTTGGTGAGGCTTAAGGGCACAGACAAATGGCCTAGAAAAGGCAGCTTCTTCTGCACGTGCAGAGTTGGTGAGTTACTGCAGCTGGCTGGGAACTGTGAGTCAAGACCAGAACTATATGCATTGGACCTTCAGTTCAGCCCAAATCTTTCCAGGAGGATCATCTTGCACATGCTGCTTCCTCTCACATTTCTGTTTAAAGCTGACCTTTACTTTTACACTTGCACTGCGTGAAGACAGAGGTGGGTCATGGTTTGCATTGGGGTTTTTTGTCATCTCTCAATGACAATAATAACATGCCAGGAAATATTGCTTTATCTTCGACTTTTCTTTTCCTCCAGGCACCAGTGGACTTGGCCACTAGAAGCCTGCGTTAGAACCTCTCGTTGTGGCTATTCCTCCTGGATGGAATCAGCTCACCCATCCTCACTCTTGTCAAGCGGGATGCAAACACAGCTCCGCCTCCCTGAGCAAGCCAAGATGAACAGTTCAACGTGGTCTCACTGTTCAATGCGTCTATTCACCCGTGAGTATGACAAGCAAATTCTGGCACTAAACCAGCAGCTCCTCTGCTCCCCAGGAAGGCCCAAGGGCAACATTATATCATGCTTTTATCTAGACCAAATGGTCAAACTTCACTATGGAGGAGTTTTACCAGTTAAATGAGCCTCCACTCACACCCGCTGTGTGAGGACTCAGGGGTCAGGAAGAAGTCCCAGATGAACTTTTGAAAAGCTGGAGATAATGCTGAAAGATTCTTTCTCCTATTGATTTTAATCAGGTCAGAAAAATCATACATTATGATACTTACATCACAAAACAGTTTATAGACATTGCCATCGCATGACATTTTAATTGCTATTACTTCCTTAGACAACTAAGCCAAGGCAGAGCTTGTCAGCACCAAGAGAAAAGAAAATCAAGTGTGCTGCTGAACTCTGAATTTCTTCTTAAGCAAAATAAGCAGACATCCAGACCACTACATGAGGAAATTCCACATGTATCTTCTACTTCAATTTTGAATGGCTCTTCTGACATCTCTTCCAGCTAAGAAGATTAAAAAAGACCAAATCATTGGAGATATTGCATTGCTTCTTGACATCAATCTGGTGAAAGATTTAACTGAAAAGAGCCTTTATTTTTGTACTTTGTACGTTATAGGATGGAATTCTGTTAAGTTGTAATCTCTTTTGAACAATTATAGAAATAGCTGTGTTTCCCTTTACAGGCTGTTCTGCCTATACAGAGAGAGCATCCCTATAAAAATGCAGCCTCTGTACAATACAAGGTATGGCTCAGGATTTCCCTCTGGGTCCTTGTGGCATATGCATGTGAACTGTCAGTGGTACTTCTCACATAATCAGTACAAATACAGTGGTTCCAAGAGGAGATGACATCACACATTTTATAGCAAAGGCACTGCATGAAACAATTATAGTCCCTAGCAGCAGTTGTGGATATGCCATAGGTAAGTCAAACAGTTGTGATCTCCTTCTCTCTTCAATAGAATGGAGAAAATATACAAAGACTGGATTTATGTCATCATAACTGAGGGAAGGATTTTGCCCCATACATTTCAGACCTCTCTGTCTTAAGCAGAAGGCCAAAAACCTGGCTCCACTGAAGTGACCAGTGTCAGGGCAATTGTCATCTCCACACCAGCACACAAAGACCACTGAAACTTCCAAGTTCTTACAGGTGGTTGGCATTTTATCTCAGTTGCTGAGACTGCTAAACTATCCATACACTGATTTCTCCAAAAGTGACACTAGATATCTATACATCTAAAGCATAGATGCATCTAACTTAAAAACAGATGAAGCACTTACGCTTTAATTGGCATTTGTTCAATTTAGACCTAAATTTGCACATCTTTCCTGCATGGTTTTCCATATGTCATCATTGTAACAGTTTTCCAATTTAAGGCAATGTGAGAAGACAGAAGCTTTTTTTACAAGACCACGAACACACACACCCTACCCCAAAACCAGTGCTAACATCTGTGGCAATTACAATATGCTAACTGGCTACATACAGGAGATTAAAAATACACAGATCAATAATGTTCTGCGACGATTTTCAAACAGAAACCTCATGTAATTTTTTCCAAACACAGTCCCTCTAGTAGCTTTTGTGATGACACTGGAGAGGCAGACATTGAATTACACTCTTCAAGCCATTCTGATAGTCCCACATATAATTTCCCCCCTGCCTCCCCCCAGTTTTCAGCAAAAGTATCATTTTTATGCTTTTTGTGTAAGTGGACAGAATTTCAAGCATCTGCTCCCAAATGATTATAAATCAAGGAACCTTCATGCTCCATTAGCTTGAGAAGATAGCGTTATTAATGATTGCTATTCAAGGAAGTTCACAGTAAGTGTCTAAGTGAAGACACCTCTGATGTAAGGCTTTGTTTTGTTTCTGAAAACAGCTGCATGGGCAAATCTTCACTCTTGCTGTTTAACATATTCTGAAACTACCACTTCTAAGAAATCTCAATTATTTTCATTAGCTTAGCAGTTACATCAGTTTCCTCTGGAAAAAGAAACAATACTGACATTCCACAGCAATACTCATGAGAAGTTATTTAGCTTAACAAATAGTGGGGTCTATGAAGATGCAACACTGCTCTTACTCTGCTATTCTTTATCCAGTTCCAGGAGTCTGAAAAAGCTAGTTCAACTCTAAAACACAAAAAGTGAAAATTTAAGTATTAAGTCATATTACATGGACTTGAAACAATGTAAGAAATTACTGGGTATAGCCTGGCAGAGCTGATTTTCTCCACAGGTTAATACACCATGATTTCCTACACTATTCTAACCAGCAGCCTTTCATTTCCACAGAAGTAGGACCAACTCTGAAAAAAAAAGGCGAGTCAGAGGTCTCATTAAGTGAGTTTTCCGCCTGTTAGTTACTTGCCTAGGTGCACAATGAATGTGATGCACCCCATGCATGAATACCACATAATACCGAATTTGAAGATAAGAGATCTGACTCATCACTTCACTGCACCAGTTTTATGCCTACAGGGCTCCATGTTCTTCCATGGTGACTCAGACCCAAGACTCCCCTCTCTCCAGGAAAAACATGACAAGTCATGCAGTACATGTCAGGTTTACCCATCAACTATAATCCCTATTTGCACTGCAAAACTAATTGGAATGTAACATTCCATGCCAATTACATTTTTGTTGTTAAAACTAGAGATAGGAATATATGTAATAATGTAAAGAGCAGCAGTTTAAAATACAGTCACCGGAATTAACCCTATTACACCTGGCAACATACTCAAGGAACCCTGTTTGAGAAAGTAGTCCTTTCCAAATGTTAATAGTGTCAATATGGGCATGCTAAGATTAACAACATGGAATTAAGGAGAAGGAGATTAGTCACAGGAACAAAAAGTTTCTCTGAAACAGTTCTCATTGCAAGACTGCTGCCTTCACTTTTCTAACCCAAGGCTGCTGAAACACGAGAAACTTTGAACAATTCTAAGGTAGGCATTGACTGTTTCTTCCCAAAAGGACACGCTTTGTTTATGACAGCTATTTTTGGCTTTCAGCTATACAAATATAAAACACCATGAGGCCCATTTTCTTCTCACAGCTTCATGTCTGTATATATTCATTGATTTCAGTGCAATTATATCTGATTATTTGCCTGGAATGCAAGTTAGATCAGTGCTGACCCTTCAGAATAGGCAATTCTGAATGGATTTATACTAGGCAAAATGCATAAGAAGAGGAAGTCTACCCTACAGTCTGACAGCATAGAACTGTAGAAATCAAGGAAATAATTAATAAAGGAAGAAGCCTTCAAAAGCCAAACAAAACTATTCATCCTTCACCTTGCTCTAAACCTTAAGGGATTGGTATCCAGTCATTTACCATAATGTACCTTGTGCTTTTTTTCTGTTTTTGTCACAGAATCAGTGACAGAATCAGAGTTACTCTAGAACGCAGAGATCACTGCCACGGGTTTGTTCTCAGGATTGGGTCCTCAAGCTACTTTGCAGAGAGAGTTGAATCTATAATAGTTGACCATGCACATTTCAGCCATGCTGAGCACTGGTGCACACAACCAGAAACACACTGAAAACTGCTTGTGGAAATGATTACACATCACTAGGGAGCCACACATACTGAGCATTACATGCATAAACTGTCCACTTGCTTGTGACCACAGAGGGCACATGTATGTAATTTTATATTTATTACCATCACTGCAAGATGATAGCATCTCATTCTGACTGCACCTATATCCCACTGAGAGGTCAAGCCAGGAGATGGTATGATATGTGTGCTTTTCTATAGGAAGGCAAGATTTATTCTGAGGCGTTCAGTTGAGTTTTACATCTGTCTTGTGAAAAAGAAAAAAATAAAATCCACAAAAAACCACAAAATCGTCCACTGCAATGAATACAGACTTTGAATAAATACAGGACCTTGATTGCAACAGGAAGGTGAAACCCAAAAATGTGTCAGTAGGATCATTCTCTTTTGAGGAGCAATATAAATACATGAACTTAAAACAGACAAGGCATTGGCTCTTATCTTATGCTCACTTACCCTTTGACAACCAGAAACCAGAGTGACTTATAAACCTAGCACTTACTACTCTTTAGCTGCCAAAATTTTATTAGTCTGGTCATGTGGCAGTCACAGGTGTGAGACACAACCTGGTATCCAGGTAAAAGTTATAAAAACAGCTCCATAGCTAAGGACACTGTTAAACCACAGAATCCGTGCCTTTACCCCCATTATTAAACTACTTCTACATCCAAAAAACAAGGGGAGAAGCAGAGGTACAGTGTTCAGAACTGAACAGTAAGTTAAAAAACTTCAAACATAACACAATATATTGAAAGCCTATGAGCACCAAATTTGTGATGCTGCTTATTACTTGGTGAATCTCTCCTTTTACCATCTGGGTCACCAGGAACTATCAAGGATTACCAGCTCTAACACTGCTTCCCACCCATGTTTAAAGTACTACTAAAGTACTACCTAAAACATCACCCATGCTGGGAAGTGGATCCGGTGATTAAGTACCCGCTTCAGCGGTCGCCCAGCAGTATTTCACTTTGGGTGGTAGCTGATCTCTAGCATGGGAGTGTAGAACAAGCCAGTTTGGCTGCAAGGACCCAGATTTTCACCGCCCAACACCAAAGTTTGCCAGCGAGCCGGGGAACGCACAGGTAAAGGCAGCCGCTGCTGCGTTGCGGGGCGCCGTCCTTTCGTCACTTTTACCTCAGCCGGCTGCGAGCCGACAGCAGGCGAGCGGGGACAGCCCACCGGGCCCCCAGGTGCCCTCCAGGGACCCCGGGACCTGCTGCACGGAGCGGCGGGGTGGGCGACCGGGAGCGAGTGCCGTGCCGCATGCCTGTGCACACTCGCACGCCGGGAGCGCCTCAGCGGCGCCCGGGGACAGGCGGGAGCGCCGTGCGACCCCACCGGGGCGGTCTCGGGAGGGTGGGGGACAAGGGGGGGCTGCCCCGCCGCCTCGCCCACCCTCCTCAGGCCGACCCCCACCCCCGGACCACGGTGCCGAAGGGGAGCCCCCGGCGCCTCCCGCCCCGCACAGGCACATCTCGGGAGGGTGGGGGACAAGGGGGGGCTGCCCCGCCGCCTCGCCCACCCTCCTCAGGCCGACCCCCACCCCCGGACCACGGTGCCGAAGGGGAGCCCCCGGCGCCTCCCGCCCCGCACAGGCACACGGCAACAGGCGGCTGCGCCCCCCGCCCGGCACCTCGCACCCGCTGCCCCGCTCGGGATCGCTACCTC
>VZTT01044155.1:4781-56749 GCA_013400855.1 Buphagus erythrorhynchus | reverse complement strand
GCTTTGATAAATGCCATTGTTAACGTAGAAGAAGCAGAATTTTGATAAATGTCATTGTTAATGTAAAAGAAGTCACATTTCCATTGAATCTGGAAAGATGCTGGGAGAAGATGCAATGGAATGAGACAAGATCCCAAACCTCTTTCCAAGGCACGTGAAACATCAGTGCAATGGAAACAGCTGGAGGGAGCTTTATTTGATGTCTCTTCGTGGTTTTTTTGCCCAAGGGCTGTGCTGGTCTCTCTGAATCCCTGAGCCAGACCTTCTCTGGGAATATATTTTCACACAGGCATTGTACATTCCCAATGAACTCCAGATATGGAGTTCATCTGCCTGGCCTGGCAGATGTGGCTGCCAGGTTGAATCCCTGCCCATGGGAAGAGTGTTCAGCAGCACAGCCCCAGATCTCAGCCTGAGGAAAGAGATAGAGCTGCTTTTGCAGAGTGTGGAGGTGCTGAGGAGGAACACAAAACCAGCCTTGGACTGATGGGATGGGAATAGGAGCACTCTGATTTAATGTCACTTGAGGATTGAACAAAGATCCAAAGCAGGAGACCTCCCTTCCTACCAAACCCTGCCCTACTCACCAATGTTCCTCTGCTCATCCTTGGATCTTAATTCCTTCTGTTGCAGATAATGTTTGGGACATAACAGGCTGTTTCTTCTCTTTTTCCTCTTCTTTTTTGTTGTTTGCAGTGGATGGGAAGTGGCAGGCCTGGGGAGTGTGGGGCAGCTGCACTGCCACGTGTGGAGGTGGCACTCAGAGACGTGACCGAGTGTGCTACGGCCCCTTCTTCGGGGGAGAGACCTGCCAGGGCCCCAAGGAGGAGTACAAGCAGTGCAATGACAGAAAGTGTCCTGGTATGTGCCCCAGAGCCCTCGTGCTTTCCTTTGAATGAGGAGGAATTTTGGATTTTGGGAATGGCTTCCATGTCCTCTGTCAGAGATCTGAAGGCTACAAAGGGTTGTAACCTGATAAAATCCTACCCATGACATGGGTACAAGGTACAAGGTCTTGATTTAACTGCTGCAGAATCCAGTGCAACTGTGTTGGTTTCAATGAGTATTTGGTCAATCCCACCAGCCTTGTCTTGGTGGTTTCATCTTTTTGTTGCCGTTGAGTTACAAGAGGAAAAGAGAAACTGTTTGGTAGCAAATACTGATATCAGTCTCAAGTCTGTGAAGCTGTTGAGTATTGAGGATGATGCAGAGATTTCCCACCCTTTACCTCTGCACACCACTGGAAATTTAAAAAAAAAAAAAAAAGATGTGTCTGATCTGTCAGAGCTTTACCCAAATCTCACCCTCCTGCAGACTGCAAAAGCTGAATGGAGGGTGAGTGAGCTGTAGCCCAGATGAAAACCTGGGTTTGGATGTGAAAAATAAGCTGGAGTGAGCACTTCCAAGTGGGAATGTTTCTGTCTGCCTTTCAGACTATACAGAGACCAAAAAAAAGCCCTGTCCACCATTTCTGCTTTCTTCCTCAGTCTGAGTTGAAGGGCCTGGTGAAATTGCTGGTGGGGAATCAATGGCCTTTGTGATGTTTGCAGTCAGATTGCATCGATTGTAGCAGGCCATGAGCTTTGACTGAAAGGGTAATTATTTGTCAGAGCAGCTCAGTGAGAGACAGGACAGATTCTCATGGCAGTATCCCAGGTCCCTACTGGAAAGGGGCACCTCCCTAAAGGACAGGAGGCAGCAGTTTTGATGCAGGAGTACCTGGGGGCAGGTCTGCCACATGGAGGCCAAGCCAACCCCTCAGAATCCCTCACAAAAGTGCTGAAGACAAAGAGATGAAAGCCAAAGGACCTCAGCATGGAAGTTCCAGCACGTCCAGCTCGGAGATGACAGAGGCAGAGGCTGTGTGACAGCCTTGTCACTCTTTCCAGCTACTCCCTAATAAAAGGCATCACCTCTCCTTACAAGCTGTGCCTCTCAATTAGCAGTGTGTGTGAGAATCTCTTCTCACTCTGCCACAAAGCTCTCCCTCGCCACAGAGAATCTTAGCACCGGGTTGTCTGGTGGTGTCTGCAGAGTGAGGCAGATTTAGTTCAGCTTCAGTGTGTGCCAGCTGGGGCCCTGGCAGAACAAGCCCAATCTTTTCTTCTCTTCCTGCAGGGGTTGATGCCTGTGCAGTGCTCAAAAGGAAAAGGCAAGTCTCAGGCACTGGGGGCTGCCAGGGTTCACAGCCAGAAGGGTCTCGCTGCAGTTGTTAATTTGCAAGGGAAGGAAAAGGTGGGGAAACATCAGAGGCTAAAAATAAACCCGCTCAATTTGTTCTCCAGAAAGTATCAAATGCTGGCGTGATTCGATTTGAGCAGAAGAATTGAACTTAATTGGGTTAGTTATTAAAATCTCCCAGTGCAAATAGGTTACTCTGGTAAAAGGGATTGTGTTGTGAAGCAACATCAAAAAGATTAAAAAAAAAAAAAAAAGAAGAGAAAAGGAAAGGATGAAATGATTCTCTCCTGGCCTGGGAATTGCTCCTGTGCTCACTGGCAAGACAACTCCAATCAGTGTATTTTTAAAGAGCATCTCTGATCCACAGCATCCCTCAGTGGTCCCCAGGGACACTGCAGGGGTGACAAGACCTGGAAGTGTTGACAGGCCAGCGGGGGAGAAAGGGGAGGAGAGATGTGAACATTCTCCCTCTCTGCTTTTTCCTGTGCTCTGCTGCTTTGTAGCCAAGGGTGCTGGAAGCTTCCACCCCTCAGAACCCTCCTGTGAACCATGGGACAATCTGTGACCATGGTGAAAGCAGGGGGACAAGAGTTTGGAAATAGCTCCCTGCTCTGGGACAGGCTCTGCAGGTGACCAAGTGCTGTCACAGCTGGGTTATTCAATCTCCCTGCCCCACAGCTCCATGTCAGCAGGCTGGAAATGAAACTGCTTCTTTTCCACCCCTGTTCTGGCTTATCTGCAGAAGCCATGAGCTGTTGGCTCAGGGATGAGTCCTGCTCATGTGCAGAGCACAGCTGGGATCCCACTGCCCTCCAGGGTTCCATCACAATAGAGATTACTCACAAAGGAACTTTAAACCGGGGAAAGGAGCATCTGTTTCCAGGCAGAGAATTCAGCTTATTCATTCCCAGTGTCTACTGGGGAGGAATCCATCTTTGAACTGCAGCTGGGGCTGGGGCCACACAGTCTTGGAGCCTGCCTGCAGGAGAAGTGATGTGCAGGCAGCTTGTTGGGTCTTGCAGGAGTTCTTCAAAGAAGCAGGACTTGCCATGCCCATAATTTAGGTGTGAGCCCTCCCCACAGGCAGGTTGGTCCCTGGGTAGTCCCAGAGAAGCAGTGGGACATGTCCTGACCAGCTGCAGGCACAAACTCAGCTTCCCTTTTATTGCAAATTTTACTTGCACAATGAATAAAAACTGTAATCAAAAATTATTAAATCAATTTTTTTTCTCCTTCCCTCCCTCAGGAGTGACAAATAGCTTTAACACCATTCTCATGGCTCCCTCAGCTTTACATGTTGTAAATAATGAGTTTCTCAGCACAAAGATCTTCTATGGTGAATATTTTTCTCCCAGATCCCACCAACTCCAGAACCGACTCGGCTCCACCCACAGACAGAAGCTTCCAAAACCATCCTTCCAATGATATTTTTTTTTTTTAGTGTCTCAAAACATATTTCTGCAGACTCCTGGGCTCTGCAACAGTGCTTGGAAATGAGCTGCTGATGCAGTTCCAAGTTGTTGGGGCACAGATCTGTTCTCTTTTGTGCACAAGATGGAAGCAGGCAGAATGAAGACCACCCAGGGGATATGTCCATCTTGTCTCTTTATTTACTTGTTCTTTCCTTCATTCTTAATCCACTGATTCATGCCAAGCCTCATTTTAGATACATCCAGCACTGAAGGTGGTGACTCTGAGGGATGGAAGAGGTGGAGTCTGGAGCCATGGAGCTCACCCACAAAAGATCTGCTCATTAAAAATTAAGAAATTAAACTCTTGAGTGGAGGGTAGCAACAGCAGTTTTCTTGCAAAGAGCTGCCACAAGGCAAGGCAAGGATGTCAGAGGACTTTCCCATGGATTTTAGTGAGCTAATCACTGGAATGGATGAACACTCAGTTTTCAGACAGGCAGAGCAAATTCTGGGGAGGTGAAGTGACTTTGTGAGAGACTAAGCAGCAGCAGAGCTGTGAGTGCAGCTCCAGGCCTCCTGTCTCACAGACCACGCTCCCATACTTCCCTTTTTCCATGTCCTTGATGAGAAGGAAGCTTTACCAGCGGGGTTTTTCTCTCCTGGCAGAGCCCCACGAGATCTGTGACGAGGAGAGTCTTGGCCCTGTGGTTTGGAAGGAGACGCCAGCTGGGGACGCTGCAGCCGTCCGCTGTCCCCGAAATGCCACTGGTAAGGGGGACTGCATGGTGGGCAGTGGTCCCCCATCATCAGGGGGGGATCCTTCATCCTTTGTGTCCTAGATGAGGAGAACCTGGCTGTGGGATGACAGGACAGGCACATGGACTTCCCTCCCTTTGTCCATGGCTAAATTAACTCTGTCTGAGTTTCTGTTTTTGTTGTTAAGCACAAAAACCTTAGTTGTTACTGGATAATCTGAAGTGGTTTCCATCCATTCACTGCCTGGTCCTATGCAAAATTTGAAATTAAGGAACACTAGGGTATATTCCTTCCATTATCTACAAAAAGCTTTGCAGAGCAGGTAGGGCTTTAGAGTCCTCTGGATTTGGGTGTTGTAGCTTTCTCCAGTGCACATAAAAGCAGCTGCTGTATGAGAGCAGGAAATCTGAATTCCATTGTCCACTTACACTTAAAAACCTCAGCACCTCTCTAAAAATTTTCCTTGAGCACTCAAGTTGATGGTCTGATTGTTCTGGTGTAAAGTAAAAGGATGTGGGCATCCAGGTGTTACCTGTTGTCATCACCTGTTCCCTAAGGAGTGGAAGGCAGTGCAGAGAAGGCTCCAGGAGTGCTGCTGCTGGAGGGATTTGTCCTCAGCTGGGTGTTCCTCGCTGCCAGGCAGGAACAGAAATAGTGGCAGCAGTGTCAATAATGAGTGGAAAGGATTTATTTCATTTGAGGGAGAGGGTTGGATACAGACAGCTCTCTTTGACTCAGCCCAGGACAGTCACTGTCCTCCCCAGTGCTGTCCTAGAAGGGCTCTATCCAAAGAAAGGTCACTGAATCATTTGGCAGCAGCAATGGGAGTGCAGAGCCAGCAAACCTGATCCTCAGAGACTTTCCAAATGGCACCATGATGGCTGGGACAGGGTGGTCCCTCTCCCTTTCCTCCTCTCTGATATCAGAATATCTCTGATATTCCTCTATATCACAAGGCATGTGATTATCACTGCAAACCTCTCTGTGGATTGGAGCTGAGGGGAGGCTTGGGGGAGGACTGGAAGCAGCTTTCAGAAAGTTTCAGCTGATGCAGAACTGGTGCTGTTGGGTGTTTATTCCCCTCCAGGCTGCGTGGGCAGCACAAGCCCTGCTTTAGCTGCAAGTAGCAGACCACACCACCTGGGGAGGCTCATGAGGCTTCCCAAGCCAGGAAAAATGCTGCCATCCAGGGCAGGAGAAGGAACCTTCCCTTCACCCTCACTAGCCATGTCCAATTTGTTAATTTTTGTTTTCCTGCCCAGCTCCTTCTGCTGCTCTGCAATAATAAAAGGCAGGGGAAGGAAATAAAGATAATCCCCCCTATAGGGTTGTTCAGGCATCTGCTGGTGCCTCTGGTGCCCTTTGTGCTGGTAGCTCAGTCTGAATTGGTGCATTGACCAGTTCTGGGTGATCTCCATGCAATCATGAAGGTTGGAAAAGACCTCTAAGATCCTCAGGTCCAACCATTAACCCAACACTTCCAGGCCCACATCTACACATGTTTTGAGCACTTCTGTGGATGATGATTCCACCACTTCTCTGGTCAGCTCCTTCTGATGCTTGACCACCCTTCCAGTGAAGAATTTTTCCTTAATATCCATTCCAAATCTTCCCTGGCACAACTTGAAGCTGTGTCCACTTGTCCCATGACTTCCTACTCATGACAAAAGACCAGTCCCCATGAATGCTTGGCCTTTCATCCTGTCCTCACTCCTATATTTGCTTCTTTCATGCTCCCAGGGCTGATCCTTCGAAGATGCATCTTAGATGAAGAAGGCATCGCTTACTGGGATCCTCCAACGTACATCAAGTGTGTTTCTATTGATTACAGGAACATTCAGATGATGGTAAGGCAGCCCCACTGCTCAGCAGGTTTGGCATCCTCCCCATGGCTATAGTTACAAATAAGAAGGGGGGAAAAAAATGGAGTTTACAGCTCTGCCTCGATTTTCTCTTACTGTTTTTTTCTGCTAACCTTGTGATGCACGGGCACTCCATGGACAAGGGATGTTTCAGGATATTTTAATATCCAGCTTGGCAGAATCTAGGTTCTTCCAGGCCTGTCATACCACATTATCATTAAGTATTGCTATGACTGTATCACTTTTAAATAAGCATCTGATTTTTTGTTAATCTTAAAATCATTATTATGAGGAATTTCTGCTGGTCTCCTGTGGCCTTTAGGAGAACTGATCTCTTCTGTTCATGGTAAGGTACAGTCTGTCCTAAAATAATTCCAAATTTGTTGTAAGAAAACAAGGTTTTGGGGCAAAAACATTCTGTTGGGCTATGAACAGAAGAAACTGTGTAGTAGGACAATTTCTTCATTGTGGGCAAAACAGAAAACTTCAGTTCTCTGTCATTTTAGAAGCACTTAGAAGATAATTTAGAATCTATCACTCTTTTCTGTCGTTTTAAAAATATCAGAGGCTCTCAAGCCAGCAAAGATTGTCAGATTCATCTCATCTGCACTCTGAATTGTGAGGGAGGTCAAAAACCTTCCCCTGGCAATTCCTTCACTGAGCTCATTAACTTGACTTTGACTGTTCCTAAAAGTGTTTCTTGCGTTTCTTTTCTGTTTCTCAGACCAGGGAGCACCTTGCCAAAGCTCAGCGTGGGCTGATGGGAGATGGGCTGTCAGATGTGCTCCAGAACCTTGTGGAAATCTCCCAGGATGGGACCAGCTACAGTGGGGACCTGCTGTCCACCATGGATGTACTCAGGAACATGACAGAGATCTTCCGTAGGGCTTATCACAGCCCGACTTCTGGGGATGTGCAGGTGAGCCCAGGGGCATTTCCTGGGGCCCAAGGCTGGGTTAGAGAGGTGCCCATGCTCAGGGTTCCAGGTTTGATTACTGACACTGATTGTAGCTGATACAGTGCTGATGAAAATCAGATTATTATTTTTCCCAACATAAATGTCTTTCTGTGTTAAATCTCTCCTTTCGAGGTGGTTCTTCCTTGGTTTTATAAACTAAGATCTTGAAAGCCAAGGTCGCTCTGAGGTATTTCAACCTGATAGCACTTCACTGCAGAGCCTACTTGATATGAGAACATTATTTGGCAGGGATTACAGGCTAATGACTCGAGATAAAATGAGCCTGTGGCATTGGGTACCTGGGTGTTGATGTAGGGGAATATCATCGTGGCTTCTTATCCCAGGGTTTTACTTCCAGCAGCTGCAGAGCAGCTACAGGATACACCCTTGGGATGGGCCATCACCTCATGACTTGAAACATTAAACTGATCCTGCAGGATCTGCAGAGAGTGGTAAAAATGGAGACAAGAATCAATGGTCTTAAATTTCCTGTCTCCTTCCTTCTCATCATGTGCTGCAAAGCTTCTACCATGGACAGCACCCTCCTGATCCATCACTGCATCTCCTGCCTGGTTGCAAGCTAAAGGGGATCCTGAGGTTTCTATATATTGGAAACAACAGAAATAATAGAAAAAAAGATATGAAAGGATTTATGCAATGGGAGATCATCTGGTTTTAAACGGTTTCTGACAAATATTTACCTTATCTGTCCCTAAAAATCATCAGTAATGGATACAAGACCTATTCCCAATCCAGTGCCTCAGAAGATGCAGTAGTTAAAGTGAAGGCCTTGGGAAAAAGGTCTTATTAAAACCTGTTTTGCCATTAACATCCTTGGGGGCCTGTGAAATGCTGTGGAACCTTTGGGAATGGGATCATGGGAATGCTTTTGGAGCATGTTTAAATCTCACATGTCCCTCCCACACCTCTGTGACCTTCCCAACCTGGGCTATGTTTGCATAACAACCTCTCCTGTCCTCTCTTGCCTCCCTTCTCCAGAACTTCGTCCAGATCATCAGCAACATTTTGTCAGAGGAAAACCGGGAAAAATGGGAGGAAGCTCAGCTGGTATGAACCTTCAGCACCTTCCCTGGGAAGAAAGAGGCTTTCAGCACAGGGTTTAGCCATGAGGAGGGGAATTTCCAAGTGTCTACATGACCTCCTAAGAAGAGCTTAGTTCCAGGCTGAGTCACATTAAAGCAGTAACCCAGGGAGCCACAGGCTCTCAGCTCTGAGCCAGACTCTCTGGATGAAGAACAGTGAAATGCTGGTGGTGTAAACCAAATTTGGGATGGATTTCTGGGGTCAGGCTTAGTTTGGAGTTCATAATCCTGATGTCTTTCTGTAATTCCTCTCTTTCCTCTTGCCATGATAAAGAAATGGGATCACGTGGCTTTGAGTTCCTGGCTGAAAAGATGCAGGACAGGAGGGATTTTCAGAGCTGAGGTCTGCTCCACTGAGCTTCTGGGTTCAGTTATATTTTGCTTTATGTCTCTCCTGTCAAGGTTAGGGATCCTGCTTAGTCCTGAACTCCTCATTCCTGGAAGTGTTCAAAGCCAGGCTGGGTGGGGCTTTGAGAAAGATGTGGAAAGTGTCCTTGCCCATGGCAGGAGTTTGGCACTAGATGAACTTTAAAGTCTCTTCCAACCCAGGCCATTCTAAGATTCTATGAATAATTCTGTAGCTGAATTTTCAACTATTAGGGGATGGTGTTGTTGGTTTTTCTTTCTGTGTCTTATTTGGCCCTTGTCTTGTGTGCCCCATTTGAACTCTCTGTTGTGGAGTTGTGTCACACCTATTCCTGTGTCCCTTTACCATTCCTTTTGTGAGCTGTTGCTGTTGCAAAATTCCTCTGAAAGATCTGGAAACAGCAAATATGCAAGAAAAAAAAATCACTCAACACACAAAGCAATGCCAGAGTCCAATTATCTTCACACCAGCCAGGGAAGTCCTCTGGGAAAAACTTTTTAACAAGTGCTGGCACAATTGTTGAAAGTCCAGAACATGAGACAGGGACTCGAAAATTTGTCCTTCATGAAACAGGAACTCTGTCTGAGCAGCCTCTTCTCTTCTCTTCTCTTCTCTTCTCTTCTCTTCTCTTCTCTTCTCTTCTCTTCTCTTCTCTTCTCCCTGATATCTTGTGCTTTTCTATTGAATTTGGATGAGGGTGACATGATCAGTTCCTGGGTGGGATAGAGAATCTGGACATGGTCCTGGCCAAGGTGGCCCTTCTTGAGCAGATGGCCAGATGGCCTTGGAGGCCCCTTCCAAACAAAACTATACCCTGATTCTGTGATTCTGTGCCCAAATACTTGGTCTCAAGCCTCCAGGTGTATGTAGGTATTTCAGCACCGAGCAGAGGAGACTATCAAGTTGTCATGACAACAGGGAAACCCTGCTGATCCCCCTTAAAAACAGCTCTCTCTGTGTGGCACTTGGTTCCCAGTGGTTTTCCCTGTGCAATCTGCTCTCTGCACCTCCAGGCAGGCACAGCCCAGCACCACCATGACCTACACAGGGATTGGGAACATCATGGGGAGAATGTTTTCTTGGGGTGTGTTTTAGTGGGAATTGAGATGACAGCCCAGCACCATGACTTTAGGACACAGACATCTCTCTGAACAGGATGCCAACAGAGGTTTTGGGTCTCTGTGCTTCTCCCTCAAAGCTGCTGGACCAAAATCACACCTTGCATTTCGTGAGATCGACGGATTCTTTTAAAACAAAGCCTTTGGCTCCCAATTTGCTCATTAAAAATAAACCAAACTTCCTTGCAGTCTCACCTTCCAATGCCCTGTGGCCCCCCAGGCAGAAAGATGTTGTTCAAGGAAAATTAAAACTAAAACAACCCATAAAGGTATTCAGATAAAAACTACAATGATTTTTGAAGAGCCTTCATTGACCATTATATGATAAAATTTAAAATGCAATATCCAGTATAACCTGTATTTGATTTGACCTTGTGATTTCAATCTGTAATGGAATATAAAAGTGTGCAGCTAAAAATAGCAACCTCACTCAGCTCTCCTCCTTCTGTGCACACCTGCTGTACTGGCAGGACTTTTTAATCTCATCCTGAGACAGTTTTAGTCTTACCAAGGTTCCTTGGATAGACAGAAAGACAGAGACATGCATGGCCACCCCTGTGCTCTTTGTCCACACTCTCCATGGCTCAGCCTTCCTCCTGCCTCCTTCCCATCCTGCTTGTCCCCAGCTGTCCCTCCAGCTCACTCAGCCACCTCAGAATGTCTGGATTATGGTGAGGAACTCAAAATGCTGTCAAAGTGGTGGAGAAGGAAAAGGAAGAGGAGCTGAACTGCTTTTTTCAGCCTCTCGTGGCATTTGCAAGCCCCTGTGGGCAAATGTGCTTTGAGGAGAGCACAGGTAGTCAGCACAGCTCATTTCAAGTGGATTATGTTTTATGGAATCTGTAATGGAAAAGTGGTTATTGTTTAACAGCCCTGTCTTAAGTTGGCAAAGTACAGGTAAAGAAGAGTCACTGCCAATGTCATTATCAATGGGGAAAAACCAGGGAAGAAATAAGAGGCAGAGAAACTCCAGGACAGCCCAGGATGAAGAACCTGATGATTCAGAGTGAGATCTTGACAACAAAACAGGAAAGGAGAAAACCAGGCTGCCTGAGAGTCAACATTAGATCACAGCTGTCCTTTGGTGTGGTTACTTTCAATAGAGGGAGTTGAAATGAGAGAATCTTTAAGATCCCTTCCAACCCACACCATTCTGCATTTCTCTGATTTTATGAAAGGAGATGGGTAGGTTATTCTCTTCCCCAGAGAGTCTCCAATATTTCCTTTTGTTTAAAATCTTGCCCTCCACCCTAAATTCTATCAATCTGAGTGTCACATTATCATTTTCTGTCGTTTTCTTTTTCTTCTTTTCTTCTTCTTTTCCTTTTTTCTTTTTCTTTTTCTTTTTCTTTTTCTTTTTCTTTTTCTTTTTCTTTTTCTTTTTCTTTTTCTTTTTCTTTTTCTTTTTCTTTCTTTTTCCTTTTATTTTTCTTTTTCTCCTTTTCCTTTTCCTTTTCCTTTTTTCTTTTTTCTTTTTCTTGGCTTCCTCTTAGGATTCCTCAGTCCTCCTTCTCCACAGCTCCATAACAGTCCATTATACCCAGCATATGCTCCCAGTTCACGTGTGAGGGCAGAAACCTTTGCCTGCAGAGAAGCTCCTGCTGTTTTTAGGATTGATCTGCTCAAAATTCTGCCTCTCTCTGCAGATAGGGCCAAATGCCAAGGAGCTGTTCAGGCTCGTGGAGGATTTCATTGATGTCATCGGCTTCCGCATGAAAGATTTCCGGGATTCCTACCAAGTCACGGACAACCTGGGTGAGTTCACTGGCACTCCCCACGGCAGGGAGAGACCCCCAAAAGCTGTTAATGACTGTGCAATATGGAAAACCTGGGCTGTGGGGAGGGAAGGAAGGGAGGTAGCTGGTGGTGGGACATTAAAAGATCCGGGGGAAGACATGGATGGGCGTAAATACGGGGTGGCTTTTCTCCAAAGAAGTTGGGATTTCGTGAGGAAGAAGAGATGTCCACAGAGAGATCTGAGAGATATCTACCAAATGGAGAACAGATGACAAACTGGGCAGAATTAGACTTTTCCTTTCATTTTTTGAGCACAAGAACAGCCCAGCAGCCAATGGAGGCAGCGAGCAAACAGCAGGCAGTGTTTGATTGATGCTGTGTGCACAATCGCAGCGTGGAACTTGTTGCCAGAGGAGGTTGCAGAAGCCAAAAAGTACAGATGGGTTCATGATGGGATTAGGGAATTGCACAAAAGAGAGGCCCATTGGTGGCTGTTAAAGCTGATGGTCTGGATGCAGCCAGGAGCTGAGGAAGTCCTGCTGATTGCTGGGAGGACAAACCAAGAGATGTCTTGTTCTTTCTCACACCTATCAGCTGCTGCTGGCCACTCCTGGAGATGAGGTGCTGGAGCAGGCTGCCAGATTTAATGCAGGCAGGACCCTTTCAGCAAAGCACAAGCCCTGCTTGTATCTTTTTTCATGCAGAGATATTTCCTCAAGAGAGCATCACTCCTGTGGCTCCCAAGATCCAACCTCTCTGATTTCCCACTAATGCTTCCCATGGTTTCTTGAGCACATGTGGAATTTTCTGAAGCTGGTTTCACTCACTGGTTTTATTTCTTGCTTCTCCCCAGTCCTTGGCATTCACAAACTGCCTGCAAATGCAGCAACTGACATCACCTTCCCCATGAAAGGCTGGAGGGGAATGGTGGACTGGGCCAAGAACTCAGAGGACAAGGTCACTGTCTCCAAAAGCATCCTGTCTTCAGGGCTCTCAGGTAGGCAGCACAGCCAACTCAAATATTTTTCCTTCATTTTCTAAGAGTGGTTCCTTCCATTTGCCTGGTCTTCAAATCTTCTTCCAGATCAGCTGGATTTGCTCACAAATGTTTGGACATCAAAGCACTAATGAGTGCCAATAAGGCCTCCAAATATGGTCTGACTAAGAGCTCAAACTAAACTCCTCACAAAAAAGTTCAGGGGCAGGTTTATTGCCTGGATGTTTATGTTTCCTTAAAGAAGCAGGAAAAATTGGCAAGCAATGCTTTAGGTGCCCTCCAAGCCTGGATCCAGACCTGATGGAGCCATCTGAGGGACAGTAGCTGGCAGTCAGCAGGTCAGGCTGAGCAGCTGATGGCTCTATGGCCCTTGTGTGAAATTTCCTGCCCCCAGAAATGAAATTCAGAGGCATTTATCACTGAGGCTCCACAGCAGGGCATGGATAGGAGCCCCAGCATGGAGGTGATGCCTCAACCAAGCTGGCCTCACTGCCAGATCTGGAAAAACACCTGGACATTTCTGGGATGGTGTGATGGATGAGAGTCCCAGGAACCAACACACTCAATCTTTTGGCAGAGACAACATTTGGCAGGTTGAGCCCTGAGTTCTCAAAAGCAGGACCCTAAACTGGGCTGATTGCTGGGATTTGATGGGATTTACTTTTGCCACTCATGGCTTTGGGAGCTGCTGGCTCCCCTTGCCTTGGGACAGAGGCTGGGGACTGAGTTGTTCCTACAAAAGACCTTTGGCCTCGAGTTGTCACCTCACCAGGACCTTTTGTCATGGGCCTCCCTGCTGGGGGTGGCATCAGCCATCACTTCAACTTGGCAAATCTGAGGCCAAGAAGAGTTAAGTGACACCCCCAAGGGTAAACAGTGAGTCACTGGCAGAGCAAGGAGCACATCAAGCACTCCTTGAGTTTTGCTGTGCCTTGCAGACAGCGTGAGCTCCCTGCTGGAGCACATTGGGAGCATTATCCCAGTTTGTTTGTGGTGCCTTCACCTTTGTAAATCTTTAATCACTTGTTGGACAAATTGCTGGACCAGACCTAGACAGAGCTGATTCTGCTCTGAGGCTGAGGGCTGTCCCAAAAGTATCCAGCTCCCCCTGGAGCTGTTTTCTAGACTTCTGTTGGAAGCATCCTCACACAGAGCTGCTCCAGGGCCCTCAAGCTGTAGTGACTGAGCAAACAAAACATGACATCCACCCTGAGGACACAACTTCCAATCAGTGTTCACCTCTCCATGGTTTCCTGAGTACCACCCAGGGCTCTTCTGCCTCTGTTTTATTCAATATCTTGTGCTGGTGGTGTAGTTTTTGAGGGGCTACTCAGTGATTCCAGCAGAAATCCACCTCTAGTTTTGATCCTCACTTTTCTCTGGGAACAGGAGTAGCTACCCTGAGCAAAGAGATGAAGACAGGCAGCTTCCATGAGACCAAATCCAAACCCCCTCACTGCTGGGAGCTGACTTTGAGCAGTTGATTTCCATGGGCCAACACTGATTTATGCAGCTGGGTGACAGAATTGCTCTGCAAGCCTGTCTGTCAGTCTCTCCCAGCTCTGTGCTCACCAGATATCCCAAATTGATGATAAGAAAGATGGACATGCAGAGCTGTGCCTGTCCTGCAGTGATGGAGCAGACACACTGTCAGCTCAGCCTCAGTACAGGATACCAGAGAAGCTTTCCCAGCCTTCTTCAGCATTGCTTTCCACCCAGCACTTTGCTTTTTCTCCCCCTGAAAATCCAGCCCCAGGGCTGCCTCCGCTGCTCCTGGTTTATCAGGGGAAGTTCTGGCTTTTTGTAGCTGGGCACCGTGAGGTTGTGGAGGAGGAGGAAAAATAAGAGGAGGAGGAGGAGGTCAAGTGACGTGCCCAGAGGTCACACAGATGATTCAGAGGCTCATCTGGGTCTGCTGCAGCCCCCAGAGGCAGCACATGAGTTTTGGGGTCAGAGCAGGCTCAGTGGGACCTCTCCCCTTCCTGCTGGCCTTGTCAGCCCAGGCACAGCTCTTCTCTCTGATGGCCTGATAGCTGTGGACGGCTCCAAAGGCCTCGAGGTGGCTGCAAGAGACCTTTTCCCCCCTGCAGATTTGTCTGCTGTGGTGCTGTCAGAGGAATTTGGGGGGTTTCTGAATGGGGGAGCACCGTTTGGGAGGGGTGAGCCTTGGTGAGGGCAGAAATCTGGGATGCTGGGTCACCCCAAAGGTGCTGAGCCCTGCCTGTAGTGACAGCAGCCTCTGCATCCTACTGCAGTGATGCTGGCATTGGCCATGCCCCAACAGAGAGCCCTCCAGCACTGGCCATGCTCTTCCAGAGGCCAAATCCTGCCCCTGGGTGTCCCCTGGGGACAGCTGCCACCCTGATTGTCTCAGTGCTGTTGTCTTCTTCCCTCTCCTCTGGTGTCCTGCAGTGTTGGACGACTCCTCTGTCTTCGTGGTTGGGACCGTGCTGTACAGGAACGTGGGCAACATCCTCTCCCTGCAGAGGTAAGAGGGGCTGCCTGGGGATGGGGGGCACTGGGGAATCACCAGGATCATCCCTCTGGCTGCAGAGCACTGGTCCTCCTTGGGAAAGCAGAGATCACTGGGTGCAATGAGGCAGATTTTGACCTGCAGTGGGAATATTTTTTGACCTCCGTGTTCGAGTGGGGCCAGGCTCGTGCATCACCTGCTGGAGGTGCAGGAATGTTTTCCCCAGGAATGTTTTCCCTAGGAGTGCTTTCCCCAGGAATGTTTTCCCCAGGAATGTTTTCCCCAGGAATGTTTTCCCCAGGAGTGCTTTCCCCAGGAATGTTTTCCCCAGGAATGTTTTCCCAGGAGTGTTTTCCCCAGGAATGTTCTCCCCATCCACGTGCAGCACCCCAGACAGAAGGGGAGGAAGCCCAGTGCTGCTGTCTCATTCTTCCCTGCCACCCTTGGCCCTCCAGGAATGGACCCTCACCCTGCCCTCCTGGTCACACGGGTTTTTTGGCAGCCCTGCAGATGAGGGATGCTCAGCTGCCCCGATCTCCCCGAGCTGCCAGCCACACTGAGCCCTGGAGAGCAGCAGGGCTGAAGACAGGCTCAGGGAGAGAGAGGGGAGCAGAGCATGCCTGGCTGCACATGTCTGCCTGTTCTCTGCGCTGCAAACTGCCTGGGGCACCAAAGCTTTTGTGTTCAGCACTCCCTTCCCCTTTCTTCACTCCTCTCTCTTTTCCTCTCGCTCCTTTTTATTTTTTTTTTCTCCCCAAGACTGGTACTGAGGCAGTAAATTAAGCATCCTAAGGCACCTTCTAAATCTGTTCTGCACTGATTAGCGTGAGCCCATTTACCATAAACACCAGGGCATCTCTCCTCACCGATAATCATTTAAATACCTCCAGATTTAGCACTGGCAATGGCAAAAGAGCTCCGAGTGAGTGCAGAGAGGAATTAGCAAGTCAGCCAACTGTATTCTGTAATGTCCTCCATTACAGCAGTGGGAATTAGATCAGAAGGGCAATAAACATCATTGGCTCAAATGATCCAGCGGAATTTCAGCTTCCTCTGGCCGAGCAGGGAATGAGCTCTGATAACCAGCAGCTGCAGCAGCCACAGCCTCGGAACAGCGTTCCCGCGGGAGAGCTGACTTAAGATGTTCCTTAATTAAAGGACAGTCCCTCTTTAAAAAAACCTCGAGTCTTGAATCACCTGTGGAGAGTCAAAGGAAAAATTAAAAAATAAAAAAAAGATAGATTAAAGCAGCAGCTGCTGCAGTAAAGCACCTCTTACTTCAGCGCTGTGCAAATGGACACAGCATTAAAAAGGAGAATGTTGTTGAATAACCACGGAGCTGCCTATGGGTAAAAAATATTTCTGACCACTGAGGAGGGCAGATATTCCTGCGTACACGTAAGAAATATGGACCCAGACCCTGGTCTGGACCACTCTGATTCAATGCAGAGTGATTCTTCCAAGAAGGAAAAAAAAAAAAAAAAGTAGATTTAACTCAGCAAACAGCACCAGCTGAGCTGTTCCTAATTGTCCCAATTTACCTCCCCCAAGCAGCAATTCTGTCTCTGAGTCACACATTACTCTGTCCCCCTGGAGCCAGGGAGCCCAGCAGATCTTGGCAGCTGTGACAGTTGGGATGGGCTGCACACAAAACCTGATTTTCCAAGCCAGGGAGGTGAGAGAGGCGCTTGGTCCCAGCTGGACTCTGCTGCAGAGGACACGGACAGCAGAGAGCCACCAGCCTGCTTCTCCCCATGTACCCAGCCCTGTGTTCACAGCTCTTTGAGAAGGAATGGTGGCCTCTCAGGGGCCCTCTGAGCTCCTCTGAGCTCCTGCCCAAGCCCAGTCTCAGCCTGTTTTGTTTTCTTCCCAGAGCTGGGCTGCAACGTGCTTGTAGGAAAAGTGCCTCATCTTCCTCCTGGAAGGCTCCCCGTGACACTGAGTCCTTCACCACCCCCGACAAGCTGCTCTGCTGCTTAATTACCTTCTCTGCCAGGAGCCTGCCTCTCTTTTTAAGGCTGAATTTGTCTGACTTTCACTTCCAGGCACTTGGCCTTGGGGTGAAAAGCCCCCCATGTGCAAGGATCTATCAGACAAGCCTTCCAACAGAGAAATTTTGTTTGTTTTCCTGCACCTAGATCGATTTTGTGTCTGTGTTTTGAACTGCCTTTGTTGTTTCCCCCTCTCAAAGCGAAACTGAACCTAACAGTGCAGTGGAATCCAGACAAGGAGGGTACAGACAGAAGTTCTTTGCTTCATCTCAGTGGAAAAGATCTTAAGGATCATCCCATTCCACCCCCCTGCCATGGGCAGAGACACCTTCCACTATCCCAGGCTGCTCCAAGCCCCATCCAACCTGGCTTTGGACACTTCCAGGGATGGAGCAGCCACAGCTTCTCTGGGCACCCTGTGCCAGGGCCTCACCACTCTCTGAGCAAAGAATTTCTTCCCAACATTTAATCCAAACCTCTCCTCTTGCAGTTTAAAACCACTCCCCCTTGTGCTGTTGTTATTTACCCATGTTAAAATTTGTTCTCCATGTTTTTATAAGTCTCCTTCAACTTCTGAAGCTGGAGCTTCGTGGCCACTGATCACCCTTCACGGTCTGCACGCCGGTGACTTCTGTGTTCTAACAACTTGGCACGCTGAAAAATCAAATTCTCTTTTTGTCTCTGCTTGCTGCATTGATTCTCACCTGCTCCTCAGCTTCTACAAGGAGGTTTTGGTGTCAGCCCTGCTGCTCATGCAAATATTCAGCAGCACTGACCCAAGGACTGACCCTTACAGACACAGCCTCTAATGAAGGCATGCACTGGTGGTTACCTTTCAGCAGATCACATTTTTAACTTCTTACAGCTGCCTACTCCTATTGATTTGCTCCTTTACTTTTCCTCTGTAGGGTGATGGTTGGGCTTTGTAATTTCATTCTTTTTTTCTCCTTTTTCTTGTTTAGTTTTTCCTTTTTTTTTAAAGGAAAATATATATTTTAGATTTTTTTTTTCCTTTCCCTGTTAAATCAATGTTATTGTTCCCTCTAGTGTTGGTGGAACAGTGGCTTTTTGAGCATCCATGGACAATTCCAAATATTTTTTTTCCTCTTTTTTTTTTCTTTAAACCCTACTTTTTTTAGCTGCCGTTAAGCAAATGCAAATTTTTCCCAACTAATTCTTTTTTAAAAAGTAAGATAAAATCCAGAGGGAAAAGCAAAAGATTTTAGCAGTACCTGCAGATTTGGTGAAGATTTGGATAAGGATTTCCTTTGTCCATGGATGCCACAGGGGCTTGGAGCAGCTTGATCTGGATCTAACATCCACTATCAATTCCTTCATGGCAGTACTTTCAGCTGCTGCTTGTGGGGACCTCCTGCTTATTTAAACACCAATAAACTGCAGAAAAATTGGGAAACTCTGTGTATTTACATGTTCAGCATCAAGTGCCTACGAAGAGTTTGGCTTTCCAGGAATGGGAGATACCTCCTCACTTGGTGCCCCTCCCAAGAGACAAATCTCACAGGGCTGCCAGATTAATTGCAATATTTGTCTGGGCACAGACATTTAGACATCTACATGAAAGGTTTGGCCTTTTTCCATTTGCTTTTGGTGCTCAGGGAATGAAGATACACAGCAGTGCCTCCAGCCAGGATCGTGTGATGCCCCATGGATAAGCAACCATGCCTCAGCCTCACTGCAGTGCAGGCTAAGCCAGCCTTGGAGAGGCAAAATAGGATTTTTTTTTTTGAAAACACATGAAATCATGGAATATTCTGAGTTAGAAGGGACCTGCAAGGGTCACTGTAGTCCAAATGAGCTCTCGTGGCAGGGACAGAAAATGAGCCTAGGAATGTTATTTCTGGGATAGATACAGACTCTAAGTCCAGTTGCTTTAGGGGCTGATAAGATTCATAAAATGGTTTGATTTTGGAGGGATACATGTGGATTGGCTGAGAGGGCAGAGGATGGGATGGATCAGCAGCAAATATCTTTGGGAGTATTTTATAATAATGAGGTCAACCCCTCCTGCACTGTGCACACTAAACCTTGCACCAGCAGTGATGGTTACCATGGGATTCCCTGCTCCACAAAAATCCCTCTAAAGCCTCTCTTTCCCCTCTCCTCCCCAGGAACAGCACCGTTCTGAACTCCAAAGTCATCTCTGTGACTGTGAAGCCATTGCCTCGGTCTCTCCTCACCCCTCTGGAAATTGAATTCTCCCACCTCTACAATGTAAGTGATTCCTGGGAACCTGCCCCATCCTGAGCTGTGTTTGCTTCTGCAGGGCAGGAATGTGCTGGTGCAAGGAAGGAGGTGGTTTTGATGGGCTCCTGACATCTTTTTGCTGGTGCAGAACCCTTCAATCTTCCCAGAAAAAAACCCCAAAAAACCAGCAGGATGCAGGCACAGGGAACATGTCCATGCTTGTCCCCAGTTCACACCATTCCACTGTGGGCATCATCACAGGGGAATAATTGTGCACCCATTAGAATAACCTGATGTAACAATGGTCTTCCTCGAGGAGGGAAAGGCAGGGGGAAAGGTTGTTCCCATTAATTCTGGAATATTACTGTTGTCCTCAATGCTTTCCAAGGCAGGCAAAAATTCCCTCCAGGTTCCTCTGCTCAACCCTAAGCAGATTTTATGGGATGGACATTTACATACCCCAAGGCCCATCCTTGTGGAGATCAGATGCCCTCCCGAGGCTGTACAACATGAATATTAAGATCTGCTGTGTCTTTGGACACTCCTGGAGGGATTTGCCAAAGCTGTCTCAGACAGCTGGAATCAGAGGCAAACCTCTTCCAGGGGGCTTTAAACACACCTGACCCCCTCCTGCAGGGCTCTGCCTTTGTCCCACAGAAGCACAGGCTGTATTTGATCCACTTTCCAGAAGGGAGCAGCAAAAGGATTCTGTGTGAGAGGAGGGATAAGGAGGAATATTTGTAGGTTGAGTCAGGAGAGAGGCAGAGTCAAATCCCTCTGCAGTGGTGGTGATGCAGAACAAACCAAGGCACATTTTATTCTGGCTTTTCAATCCCAGGGTGGCAAAAGCCATCCCAAGGATTTGAGAAGCATGACAGCTCATCTGGTGTATCCCAGACATCCTTAGAGCAGTGGAAGGGGTTTTACAGGCCCCACATTCTTCATTCCAGTCCAAACACTCCACAAACAGTGTGACACTGATTTGTTTCTATTTTCCCTTTCTTGTCTCCTGGCAGGGAACCACCAACCAGACCTGCATCCTGTGGGATGAAAATGATGGGTGAGTTCTGTGGGTTTCCCTTTACTTTCACAGGTCTGTTTGCTTTTTTGGGTGAAATCATAATTTTAGCAGTGATATGTCAGTTCTTGCTCTCTCTACTCTGTATTTTCTTCGCCCTGGTGGGGAGTGCTTCTTCCTTCACACATGTGCACTGCTTCTCTCTGAGCTGTCTTTTAGTGCTGTTTTGGATTTTTCCACATAAAGGATGCATGAACTGGGACCCAGCTCTGTGGAAGTTTTCAGATTGAGCTCAGCAAAGCCGTGCTTGGCTCTCTTCAGTGCTCCCCCCAGATCATGCACCATAAGAAGAGTAACAAAAAATCAGTTGCAAATATGACCTGTGGAGGTGAAGCTCATGTGATATGGACTTTATATTGTGCTGCTGTGATATAGAAAAATGATTTTTGCCAGAATCCCAGTGATGACTGGTGCTGTTCAGGAGGATTTGAGTGATGTGGTTGTTGCTAGTAGGGGAAAAAAGCAATCCCAAGTTACTACAAAGAGTTGGGACCATAAATCCCATATGGGGACTAGTTGTTGGAGAATGTGCATCTTAGAAAAAAAAAAAAAAAAAGAAAAAAACACTCTGAAAGTGAGGTCTTAAATCCTGAGTGAACTTTACAAGGATACAAAGTGTTTGATTTAATGGTGGTTTTACTTCACTGACTTTTGCATCTCAGTTTGAGCACCTACCTGGCTCCTCTTCTGCTTGCAGTCAGTTTCTCTCCTTGAGATCTCAGACATTTGGCACATGCCCCTGCATTTGTTATTATTATTTATTTTTATTACCAGCAGCATCTGAAAAATGATTCCATTCTTGTCCTTTTAGGCTCCATTAAGCAGCATATGCACATAGAGGCAGGCAACATATTTACACTCAGCTCAGTTCTTGTTGGTCTGGGATTAATTTGGCATCTCTGAGTGGATCCAAAGAAAAGCTGGAGAACCCAGAGGTTCTCCCTGCCTGTGGAATCACACCTGTGTTGTAGCCCAGGGCAGAACTGATCCCTCTGGCTTCTAGTGAAAATTGCTCCAGCATTAGAAGATGGTTGAGATGAAGGTGGACTTTTGAGAAATTGATAAAAGGGGGTTTTATAATATTTTCTGTGTGCTAAAGAGTGTGTGGGTCAGCACAGAGGCTTGGATTGGTGGGCAGGCTCAGGAGCTGGCCTGCTCTGCTAAATCTCTTGTTTCTCCATGCTGGAATGGAATTAAAGCACTTGTACAACAACCCAATTTTTGGCAAGTAAAGGCAGGAGTTGGAACCATTGCCCCTTTTGCTCTGCACTCCATCCCATTGCTTTTGGCTTTCCAAAAGCAGAGAGAGGGCTGTGTCCAGGAGCATGGAGATGTTTCCTTGCCATGCCCAGACCTGGATTTAATTAGCTGCAGTCTGAGCATGAAAAGAGCAAAATCCAGTTTGGATGTGGCTGAGGGACAGGGATGTCACTGATGGTGGGTACTGGAATCTGTCAGAGCTGGCACTGGGATGTGCCTGGTAGGACACAGATGAAGGTTTGCCCAGTGCTGAGCATGGATTGAGAGGTTTGGATGGCATTTCTGAGCTGGAGGCAAAGCAGTGCCCAGTTCAGCATCATCAGCTCTGCCTCATCCTAGAGAATGGTTTGGGTTGGAAGGGATCCTGAATTTCCTCTCATTCCAACTCCCTGGGCCAGGTCACTCCCTGCCCTGGGAGCTCTGGCTGCTCCACACTCTTCCTCCCAAGGCTCAGCAGCTTTTTGGGCTGCCTGTTGTCTCTCTGGGAGTGCAAGATGCTGGGGTCCCTTTCAGTCTTTCATCCCTGCATCCTCATGGCACCAAACAATGAGAGCTAAGAGCTGAGCAGCAAATTTCTTGGCACCAATGCCACAGCTCAGTTTTCAAGGATTGATTCCAACCCCCCAGCAGATTGGTTGTGCAAATGTTGCTGCTAAGCCTCCACTCTCCCCTTGTTTTGGGGTTTTGGGGGGTGTGTGTGCATGCCTGCAAGTGTTTGCAACCAACATTTGCAATTTCAAGCAGCTGAAAAGCCCCAGATCCTGATGTCAGCAGATTTTTGCTCGGACCATGTTCCAAAACTTGGGCTGATCTGGTGAGCCCTGGTGAGGGGAGATGCCAAGCTGTTTGTGCAATATTTTAAAAGCTGATTTGCACAACATTTTAAAGCTGATCTGCTACCTCTGCTGCCTTCTGGGAAAGTCTAATGAAAGGCAAATTATGCAAACCCTGTTCCCCAGTCCTGACTGCTCACCTCGAACTTGAACAGTGCTCTGAAGCTGTCAAGGGGTTTGAATCACAATTTGGGGTAATTGTTTCCTGCTTGGAAAAAGTACTTTTAGGCTGTACCCTGGACTTGTTGCCTGGTATGTGGTAGAGGTTCTGGTTGGTGGCTCTGTGCCAGGAAACCCCATGGTTCAGCCACTCTTTTGTGGTTCCCCTTTTTGCTCCCATCTTCTCCTTCCTGCCACCTCTCCCTATGAACTGGAGGTTTTCCCACCCATTAGTCTCATAAGGTGTTTGTGCAAATGGGTGAAGCTAAGGATGCCCCATCCCTGGAATTGTTCAGGATTAGGTTGGATGGGGCTTTGAGTAAGCTGGGCTAGGGGAAAGTGTCCCTGTCCACGGCAGAGGGGTTGGAATTAAATGTTCTTGAAGGTCCCTTCCAAGATGAACTGTTCTGCCATTCTGTGAAATTCCATTTCCCAGTTCTGTCCAATTTCATGGATTTGCAGCTTCATTTCCCTGCCTGTTCTCCACCCTGCTGCATCCCCTGTGCAGCCCAAGCCAGCCTGTTGTGGTGTTGCTCTCTCAGAAGATGCTGAGACCCCTCAAGATTCCTCTTTTGCTGCTCTCCATGTTCCTGCTCCAAGGATGGGTGGCCAGGTGGAGCTTCCCCACACTCACAGTCACCCACCTGAGGCTGCAGATCTTGGTGACCCAAATTCCACCTGATTCCAGTGACCCAGTCTCTGACCCAGGGTTTAACCCCTTGCCTCCTGTAACTGAACAGGTACAGAGGCTGGAAACCTGGAGCATCTCATCCTCCCATGAGAGATCCTGCCTGTTCCTGCAGCCACCTGAGCATTCCAATCCCATCCAGAGCATGCCAAAACCCTTTCAAGGCCACTTAAAATCCGTGGGCCATGAAGGGTTGGACTGTAAAATTGCAATTAGAACCAGACAATTATCTGGTGACCATGTGCTCCCTCAAAGATGGAGCTGTCGAACAGAGCACTTGGAAATAAAAAAAGGGGAAGAACCCTTGAGTGTTCATTCATTTGCATTTAGATGGATATTTAAGCTTGTAGTATTAACAATGGATTTTTGATTTATTAATCCCAGCTCTTCTGAGTGACTGTGAGATTCGTGGGTGGCAGCTCTGCCTCTCTTTTCTCATCCCCTGGCCCCCAACTCCTCATGTCATGAAATAACAGGGGAGAAGGTCAGGGACTAATTTCTGTTGTGTTGGGTGCTGCAAGTGTGATTAATGAGCTTAGCATGGGCTGGGTAAATTGAAAGTTGAAATCAGAGAATGATTTGGGATTCTCTGGCTCTCCTCCAAGGGTATTCATCTGGAGTAATTATTGGCTGCTTAGCCCTGATGAAGTGAAAGCCCAGGCAGGATCTGGTCTCCTGCTCCTCTTTCTCCTGCTGGGACAGTAGAGGAGTTGATAAATACAGCCATGGATGTGTGTTCATGTTCTTGTGCATCACCAGTTTTATTTCTCACCTGCACAGCAGGGATTTCATGTGGCAATGGGAACAGGGAGACAGAGCCAAGGTTTGTTATTGGTGGTGACAGCATCACTTCATGTGTCTTTACAGCTCCCTGAAAGGATGTTTTAATGAGGTTGGAGTCAGTCTCTTCTCCCAGGTAACAAGTGACAGGGCAAGAGGAAAATATGCACCAGTGCAGGTTTAGATTGGATATTAGGAAAAAATTCTTCACTGGGGAGGTGGTCAGTCTTTGGAACAGGGTGCCCAGGGAAGTGGTGGAGTCAGCACCCCTGGGAGTATCCAAAAAATGTGTGCATGTGGCACTTGGGGATGAGGTTTAGTGGTGAACACAGCAGTGCTGGGTGAAGAGTTGGGCTCGATGATCTTTTCCAGCCTTAACAATTCCATGATTCTGTGGCTGCAGAGGAAGGTGTGGGGCTGTTTAGTGTTCCAAAGCAGTCCTGCTGCCCCATGGGGCTGATTAATCTGGGTTCAGGCCATCAAAGCTGTGTTTGGGTGTTCTTTGAGCATGGGATCAGGTAAATGAGGTGGAGTGGCGTGAGAAGGAAAAGGACAGTCACAAACCACAAAGTGTGGGATGCCTGACAAGGGCATGGGGTGATGAGACAAGGAGGAATGGCTTTAAAGTGAAATAAAATAGGTGAAGACTGGGTATTAGGAAGAAATTATTTACTGTAAGGGTGGTATTGCAATCCTGGAGACTGGGATGATCAGAGAAATTGTGGATGCTCCATCCCTGGAAGTGTCCAAGGCCAGGTTGGATGGGGCTTGGAGCAACCTGGGATAGTGGGAGGTGTCCCTGCCCATGGCAGGGGGTTGGAATGGGAAGATATTTAAAATCTTTTCATCCCAAACCAGCATGTGATCCTATGAAGGGTCTGGAGAGACAACACTGGATCAGGCTGCAACAGGTGAACACTAATGTCCCCTCCTTGGTGACAGCAGGGTCCAAGCCAGCTGAAGGCTTGTATTTTAGCCCCTGGTGCAGGAGACAAAATCAGGCCATGCAGGTGTGAAATCCAACCCCAGACACACAGAGAGTGAGATCCAGCAGGTCTGCATTGCCAGGGGAGCCCTCATCCCACAGGGAGCACCTGGCTCCATCCAGCAACTCCTCTGGCTCATTATAATAGCCAGGCATTACAATAACTGATCTTAAGTGGCCTTTCCAAACCTTCCAAAATATTTGCATAAAAGCTTTTCTGCTCTTGGAAGAGAAAGTGCCTCAGGAATCTGTGGCTTTAATTCAAGGACACCCTCGGCTTCCCTTGGGAAAGATCATCTGTTCCAATAATTAAAGCTTTTCACCTACCTGACTTAGGAAATGCAAACCTCACTGTTTAGGAAGGTGACCTGAGCAAGGTTAGGCCTGGAGAGCTAAACAAACACTGCCCCAGCTCTGGGGTGAGGGGAAATCACTTGGAAACTTGTGGTATCCTAAAATACAGCTCCCACAGGATGAGGACAGTCCTGCTCATGGGATTTTTTCAGACAGGAACTGCTTGAGGAGTAGGGTGTGGGTTGGTCCTGGGGGTGGTCACACAGCTACAAACCACTGGGAGAGGTTTGAAGTGTCAGAGAAAGTTTTTTGGGGGTGTTTTTGTTTGTTTGCTTTGTCTGGAACAACTCAGAGCAGCCCCCAAAATATCCTAGAAGGAGGAACTGCTTGTATAATTTTTTCGTAGGGTAATTGTACTCTTTGGTGTTTATGGTCCAGATAACCTCATGAATCTTGAAGTGCAGCTGCTTTTCCTGAAATTCCCGTTTTTTGGGTGTGATATCCAGTGTCTAATCTGCAGAATCCAAAGCTGTCTGAATTCCTGACTGCATGTCCTACAGGATAAAAGGAAAATCCTTGCAGGGCAGCACAAGGAGCAGGGCGTGGTGTGAGTTCCATGGGCTTCACATCACTTGTTGGAAGAGAAAGGCATTAACTTTTCTTTCCTGTGCTTTTTGGGGCTTTTTGTGATTGCAGCCTTGCTGGTTTGATTCCTTTTGGAGGGCATGTACAGCTCCCTTTGTTCCTCTACTCCCCACCACCAGAAACGTGTCACGCTGGAGTTTTCTTATCTCTAACGTCCCACAGAAATCATTTTGCTCATCACATCAATTAATCCATCTCCCAGTGCCTGTCTTTTGAAGAAAAGCTTTCTAAAGTCAAGAAACAGCTTCTCTTTTCCCCTGTCTGTCTCCCAGAGCATTAATGACCCTGCCAGAGCTGTAGATCAGGAGTCATAGCCTGTCTGTGCTGTCAGGGATAAATGATTCCCCCAGACACAGAATCACAGAATGGTTTGGGTTGAAAGGACCTCAGAGATCATCGAGTTCCACCCCCCAGCCATGGGCAGGGACACCTTCCACTATCCCAGGTTGCTCCAAGCCCCATCCAACCTGGCCTTGGACACTTCCAGGGATCCAGGGGCAGCCACAGCTTCTCTGTGTAACCTGTGCCAGGGCCTCACCACCCTCCCAGCGAAGAATTTCTTCCTAATATTCAACTAAATCCACCCTTTTTCAGCTTAAAGCCATTCCCCCTTGTCCTGGCACTCCATCCCTTGTCTAAAGTCCCTCTCCAGCTCTCTTGGAGCTCCTTTAGGTATCGGAAGGGGCTCTAGGGTGTCCTTGACACTTTCTTTTTTTCCATACTGATCACCTCCAGCTCTCCCATCCTGCCTCCAGAGAAGAAGGGCTCCATCCCTGATCATCTTTGAGGTCTCCTCTGGAATCTCTCCAGCAGTTCCACATCTGTTAAAACCCTAAAACCCTGTGAGAAATCCGTGCACTCCCCTCCCCTTTGGATCTATGACCTATAACATATTAATTTTATACAAATTATATATTATATATATATTTTTACTGCAACACTCCAGCTGTGGGGGAGCAACACTGCCCTTCATGTGATCCCATACAGGGTGTCTGTGCTGGTGTTTGCCAGTCCCCCTGTTCCAGCTCCATTGCTCTTAATCACTTTAATTCCCCTCCTCTTCAGCTGCAAATCCTGCCTTTCCCAACTGCTCCTGTGGATGTGTTGAGGGAAGCATCGTGCTTGCAAAGCCTGGCTACACAGGGGCATGCAGGGAGGTTAATCTGAATATTCCCATTAGTTCCCCTGTGTTAAACCCAGTTAGAACTATCCCTTAATTCAGTCTGTCTGACTGCACTCGCAGTGTGCAACCAGGCAGATGGAATTATGGTCCCAGGAGCCTTTTTCTAGCCCTGGATGAGAGCAGACAAAACAGGGCAATGCAGTGAAAGCCAGTCACACCTCCAGAGCCTGAGGATTTATTTATCCCTGCTCAGCCTGGGCTCTGGGGCTGCTGGGAGCACAAAGAAGGAAAGATTCCAGGGGGCTGTTTTGCCAGACATCTCCCTTGTCACAAGGACACCTTTTCCTGGGAGTTGTTACCTGGATTCCAGGTGTTTCAGGAAAGAGGTGGCCAATTCTGTCAGCACAAAGCAGCAGAGCACAGGGCTGTGTCCATCCCTGTTTGGGACAGGAGTTAAACTCCTTTGGCCTTTGCTGAGCTGCAAGATCAGGGGTCAGAATTGTCCATGGAATTGGGAAAGCAGGTGCTGGACTGTTCTCCAGTGCCTTTCACAGCACAGGATGCAGGAGAAGCTGAGCAGGAGAATGCAGGGCTTCTGCTGCCTGCCAGCAGAGCAGGGTTTAATGGCTTTTGACAGAAAGGAAAAGGGGAGGGGACAGAGGATTCAGAGGCTCTGGACCAAATGCTCCCTTGCTTCCCTAGCAAAGGGGTTGGGAATAGGGGTGGAATAAATGAATTCTCTCTACAGACCTGGCAGAAGCCAGACACTGACACCTGGAGGATGCTCCCACTGGGAAGGAGCTTTGGGTTCAGTGATGTGATTCCCAACCTCAGCTCAGTGCTGAGGGTGAGAGCTGGAGCCTCCAGAGGTTCAGGATGGTTTCTGTGTTCACATGTGTTTGTGCGCAAGATTCTTAAAAAAAAAAAAAAATACAAAACAAAAAAACAAACAAGCACCAGGAGCAGCTGAGGGAGCTGGAGGGGCTCAGCCTGGAGAAAAGGAGGCTCAGGGGGGACAGGGGGGACCTTCTGGCTCTCCACAAGTCCCTGCTAGGAAGGTGCAGCCAGGTCAGAGTCAATCTTTTCTCTCAGGTAACAAGGACAGGAGGAAACAGCCTCAAGTCACACCAGGGGAGGTTTAGATTGGAAATTAGGGAAAATTACTTCATGGGAAGAGTAGTCAAGCCTTGGAACAGGCAGCCCAGGGTGGTGGTTGAGTCACCATCCCTGGAGGGATTTAGAAGATGCACAGATGTGGCATTGGGGTTGAGGTTCAGCAATGAACATGGCAGTGCTGGGTCAAGAGTTGGGCTTGAGGATCTTTTCCATCCAACAATTCCATGATTCTATGGCTGCATCCCTGATGGCTCCTCATGGACATGCCAGGCTGCTGAGGGTGGCTTGTGCTGGAAATCCAACTTCACTGCCCAGGTTACACAAGGGAACTCCAGGCTGTAACAACACAGCCCAGGATCTGTGTGTGCTGCTGGAGAGCTTTTGATCACAGCTCCAGACTTTGAAGTATGGGGAAAAAAGGCAGGTTGGGGAAATCTGCTGCCTGCTTTTGGTGTGCTCTAACTCCAGTGACTCAACAGGCAACAGGGTGCAGCTTTGAAGCAGCTTCAAGGCAGGCTCAGGTGCACAGAGGAGACACAAAGAGCTGCACCAGCAGAACATTCTGCACCCTCTGTGTGCAAAATTCAGAGTGGAGTTGCTTTATCTCCATGTGCTCCTTTGCTGGATTGGTTTAGTCTGCCTGTCTGACAGGAAAGTCTGTCTGGGTACAGAGCACCACTTCCCAAATGGTTCTGCCCCTAAACCTGCAGATCTTACCAGGTCTGTATCCTCTGGAATATTGGCTTTGCTGGGAGATGAGGGCTCCAGAGCAGCCTGTGCATGATTTGAGGGAGGTGTGTTATGACCACAAGTGCCTCAGGACCAGGGCTGGACAAAGCCCAGACCACCAGCACTAGGCAGATGTTTGAGCAGGGGATGTTTTATGTGTCTTTGTTAAGGACACAAGAAGAAGTTTCCCCATCAAGGCTTCTTTGCTCAACTTCCTGGCAAGACTGAGGCACGTTCAGATGAACTTCTTAAAATGCCTCATTTTTTAATGAATCTTTGAACTGCAAGCCAGAAACACAGCAGTATCCACCACCACAACAAGAACAAAAAATTGTGTTTCTGAAATTTCATCATAGAATTAGAGAATGGTTTGAGTAGAGAGGGGCCTTCAAGATCATCCCATTCCAGCCCTGTTCCATGGGCAGGGACACCTTCCACTATCCCAGGTTGCTCCAAGCCCCATCCAACCTGGCCTTGGACACTGCCAGGGATCCAGGGGCAGCCACAGCTTCTCTGGGCAACCTGTGTCAGGACCTCACCACCCTCCCAGGAAAGAATTTCTCCCTAATATCAAATTTTATCTATTTTGTCCATTCCAGTCCCAGACACCTCATTCTCATGATGGGATTCCATGGGAAATGATCAGGGTGCAGGTCCTTGAGTCCATGCCATTGCTCAAAGGCAATGTACTGGCAGGATGGACAAGGTAGGACTGATGGATGTGGTGGAAAAAGCTCCAGAACTGGCACACTGTGAATAAGGATGGAGAAAGTTTGCCCCTGTTTTCAAGAGGAGAAAAGGACTTGTATTCATTTTCACCTGACTGCTTGTGCACCATGCTAGGAGATAAAATGTTCTGCTAAAACAGCAGCAAAAAGAGGCCACAGTGCCTGAGATGCAGCCCTTGTCTAATGATGAACTTTCTGTGTGTCTGGGTAAATCAGTGTAAGCTTCATGCCTCAGTTTTCCCTGAGTCTGCTGTGCTAAATAACATCAGACAGCTCCTCGAAATGTCAGGAAATCTGGGAGCAAGGAGCTCCTTTTAGTGAGCAAAAATAAGTATTCCTATTTATCACTGAGAACTGGTTGTCTAAAGGTGAGTGTGATGGTCAGACTGGTCACCCAGAGGAGCTCCCTTTGTGTTTTTTTTGTTCTGTGTGGGCAGCAGGGAGTGTCACCACATGAATTTTGGTCTTCATGAGGTGGAATGACTCAAGGCCATCACTGTGAGAATTGCTCACATGAGGGCACAAGACACCGACCTGTATATCCCATCTGAGCTCTCTGTGGCCTCTTGGCCCCATGGCAGAGAGGATTAGCAAAAACATGGGATATCCAGCCTGCTCTGACAGCCAACCTGGTGTGGAGATGCACAGATTCTCCCAGTGGCCCTCCTGGAAGGCAATGAGCAAAACCCCTGGAGAAGACAAATCCTCAGTGTCCTGCCCATCAGATCTATTTGGATGCACTTTAACCCTCAGTCAGAAAAAAATAACTGATGCAGCGAGGTCACAAAGCCAAATTTCACGGAACAGAACAATTTTCAGACTTGTCAAGGCTCTTTCCAGGGCTTTGCAAATCCTTTAATTCAATTACAGCGCTGGCCAGTTGGAAGATGAGTGTTCATCTCCCAGAGCTCCCTTCTGCTTCAGGCCAGAGCTGCATCTCCAGGGGGTTTAATGGACATGTGGAATGTTGGTGGGATGTCAGGAGGGGGTTTGCTGCTTGTCTCTGAGGGAATAAACTCACCCTCTGCCAGAGCCTGGTGCATGGCAGGGTGAGGGTGGGAGGTCCTGGCACAGGTTGCCCAGGGAAGCTGTGGCTGCCCCATCCCTGGATGTCCAAGGCCAGGTTGGATGGGGTTTGGAACAACCTGGGATAGTGGAAGGTGTCCCTGCACATGGAAAAGGGTTGTGATGAGATGATATTGAAGGTCCCTTCCAACCCAAACCACTCTATGATTTTATGGTGGTGGCCTGAAGCCCGACCCAGCAAGAACCTTGATCTTCCCAGGTTTGAGGAGAGCCTTTCTTGCTGCTGAGGATGGAAGTGCAGGCAGCAAAACGGGTGTGAAGCACATCAGTCCCTCTAAATTTTTGGGTGATGGATCCAATCCACCAGCCAGCCAAGGAGACAAAAAGGGAAAAGGTCATAATTGCACTGATGAGTGATGGGCTGTCCCCAGAACCTGAACTGTGTCATTTTCAGGTGGGGAAGGAGAAACTCAGGGAGGGATTTATTCTCTGTCACCCAGGAGGAGCAGAGCACAGCCACAACTCAGCTCTCCTGCCCTCTCTCATGGCTCTGCTGGTGGCTCTGAATAAAAGTTAACTGTGGCCTGTACTGGGAGAAAGGGAGCCCAGGGGAGCTGGGATCCAAGAGAATGCTATTCATTTTTAGCTGTGGTTACTATTTATTTAATGGTGCTCATCGTAGAGCTCATATGTCAAATCTTAAGGAATGCTAAGCATCCTTCAAACCTCAGCAAGGCTCCTGACAGCTTCAAGGGCACTGCACAGGATTATCCCAGGGATTATCAATATGCATGTGATTTTTTTTTCACACATAATCCTAGGCTGGGGCCTGGGCAAAAGGCTGGTGCAGGTTTCTTGGCTGTCAGCTGGGATATCTTTAATCTTCCATACAAGCCCAAATTGAAGCTGCAGTAATGTATCACTGGGAATTGTGTTCAGACAGATCTTTTCCAGTCCTGGTATCCCATGTATTGGTCAAAACAATGCTGGAGAGGTTCCTGACATTTAAAATATGTTCCAAGGGACTGTTTGGTTACTGGTAGTGATGAGGGAGGCAGAACTCCATGATACAAATGCCAAAAATCCAGGCAGCTTCAAGAAAAAGGTGTCTCCAGAGCTGCTGCATGTGGAACAACACAAGGAGAGGGGAGGGAGCTCCCTGTGTCCAATATTACTGCAGGATCTGGGTCCTGGCTGGGAAAATCATCCTTCAGCTACAAAGGTAGCTGAACCTACCTGGAGGGAAGGGATTTTTGATGCCTAAGGTGTAATTTAAACATGCCCAAGATGTGGAGATCCAGTGTGAATTCAGGGATAGGGAAAGCACACACATGGCTACGCCCAAGGATTTTTTCAGTCATTAAAGTTGCACTGATGAGTCCCAGGAGAGAATTTGCTGCTCATCCCCAAGTGAAACAACTCAGGGTGAGGGGGGAGATTGAAGATGTTTTGAATGAGAGACCTGGAACAGGACAGGGAAAGAATCTCAGAATTAGCACTGGAATGGAATGGAATGGAATGGAATGGAATGGAATGGAATGGAATGGAATGGAAATAGAATAGAAATAAAATAGAATAGAATAGAATAGAATAGAATAGAATAGAATAGAATAGAATAGAATAGAATAGAATTTTCAGTTAAAAGGGACTTAAAATAATCATCAACTCCAACTGCCCAGGCAGTTCAGGGCTATCCAAAAGTTATTAAGAGAGTTTTCCAAATCCTTCTCAAACACTTACAGGCTTGAGACATTGACCACCCCTCTGGGAAGCCTGCTCCAGTGTTTGACAACCCTCTGTGTAAAGAAATGCTTCCTAAAATTCACTTTGAAGTGATGGTGAGGCGCATTCCACCACGGTGCTCCCAGGAATATCCTGTCTGTGGGACAAAAATGTGCTTGGTTTTTCTTTCCAGGTAGCTATAAAAAGACCTCCCCCTCTCCACCCCCGCTTCTGGAGGGCTGCTGTGTTTGTCTCTGCTCAGGCATCAGCACCTCACAAGTGTTGTTAGAAACGTTATCACAGCACCGGGCGTTTCCCGGCTTCCCAGCTCATTTCTACTCAACTCCTTCAGTTTACAAGTGCAAAAGATGCTTTTGCTAATTGCCAGCTCTGCCAGCTCCTCCTGGGATCTGGGAGGCAGCTGAGGCTGTCCTGCCTGCTCTCTCTGCAGTCTGTGAACCAGGACTTACATGACTCCTATTACTGTCATGCTCGAGCATTTTGCAGCTTTCAATGTGCTGTTATTGCAACTGGAGCTGAAAAAAAAAAAAAAAAAAAATCTCCTTTTCTAGGTCACTTACAGCTCTGAATTTTCTTTTACATTTGCCTTTACCCAGATTAGTGTTTTTGGAGGGTTTAGGAGGGAGCAGTGTAGGTCCAGTGACAAGTGTCACTTTGCTTTGGAGGCTTGCAGGGGTGAGACGGCTTCAAAATGCAGCAGAACTGACAGGAACTCTCAGAACGTTTTCTGCTGCTCTGAAGCAGGAGTGACGTGGGGACCCGCTCCCAGGTCCCCTGAACAAGGAGCATTTATTTTTGTCCTCCTGGCCTCCCTCCCTCCCCAGAAAACCTTTCAGAAGAGGTGGCCCGGGAGCCCACAGCTTGTGAGCAGCGCTCCTTCACTCTGACACCGCCTGTCATCTCAGGAAAGAAAGGAAGATCAAACAGCAGGATGGAGTGGGAGCTGTCACATCCACTGTACTTTTCCTGCTCAATTCTGTTACCCTTGGGCAGGTGAAGGCTGGGACCAGCAGCTTCATCCCTTTGGTCCTAACCCACCTGTCTGCTCGCTGCTCAGTCTGTGTGGATGACCTTGATTCATGAGCCAGCAGTGTTGGCAGGGACATTTTGGAGGGACTCAGGAGAAAACAGCCAGATTTACACCTCAGCACTGTGGTTTCCAAACTTTTTTTTCTTTCAGGACTCCTGAGTGTCAAACTAAATGTTCTGATCAACTTTCTCCACACACTCAGACCCCCTTTGATTTCCAGGCTCTCTGTCTCTCTCCCCAACTTGTTCTGCTTCCTTGGTGTCTCCAGAAAGTTTCTTCTCTGCAAAATCTCCCCTGTTTATTCCTTTATTCCTTATTCTGATGCTTATCTGCTTCTCTCCTCTGGACATTCCCCTTTACCCACTTTCCTGGCTGGGATGGAAGGAGCTGCAGCAGCAGGAATCTCCCTTTTCCCACCCTCTGCAATCTGATCTCCTCCTTTGGAGATTCCCGGCTCCAGGTGCCAGCTTGGCTTTTGGAGAAAGCACCCTGACAATAAGCAGTCCTGAGCCAGAGGATAAAAGCTTCCTGATGGGATTCTGCATTTCATCTGTGATGGTGATCTTGCCTGGCTTTGTGCTCCCCTGGGCCCTGGCAAAGAGAGTGCCAGGAGGGTTGAGTGCATTCAGTTCTTATTGGCTTAATCCACAAGATATCAGTGAGTCTCAGGGGGACTTCTGAATTTCCCAGCTTGGGAGCTACAGACCCAAACCTGATCCCTGCAGCACAAGCCTTTGAGTGGCAGGAGCTGGTTCTCCTTCTGGAAGGATGTTCCAGTGTGGAAGCAGAGCCCAGGGAATCTGTTCAGGTCTGCAGGAGGTGCAGAGGAAGGGCTGAAATGATCACCCTGCCAAGGGAGGAGGCAGAGATGGATGTGTTTGGCACTGGTTTATGTGCATTTTATTGCTGGGCGGGTTGTGGGGGGGTGCATGGGCAGGAAATAAAGGACATTTCACCCCTAGGACTGTGCCTGCTGCTGCACCATCAGCAATTCCTGCAAGAAAGGCAACTCCTGGTGCTGCAAACCCCAGACAGGACAGCAGAGACATTTTTCAGTAAAAATTGCTTTAGCCAGCACAGCCATCATTGGTGCTGCCTTATAATTGGCAAGTATTTAATTAGCTGAGGAATATTCCACATCTTCTCACTAAGTGGGAAGTCAGAAACTCCCTTTGGGATGAATGCTCTCCCAAACCTGTCACTGCAGCTCAGCTGAACCTCAGCACATAAAGCACAGCAGACGATTGGGTGTGAGCTTGCACAGATGCTGCAACATCTGTCCAGTTTGGGAAAGGTGGGTGGCTGAAGGCAGGGGTGTCACTGAAAATGGGAATGGAACGGAGTGGAGTGGAGTGGAGTGGAATGGAATGGAATGGAACGGAACAGAACAGAACAGAATAGAATAGAATAGAATAGAATAGAATAGAATAGAATAGAATAGAATAGAAGCCAAGTCCACTGCCTGGGTTTCTTGGGGACCTCTCTGTCCTTTCTGATTCCACATGTACAGAGATACAGCAGGATGGGGAGGAGAGAGGAGAAAGCCTAATGAGGAAATATTGCTGGGAGTAGAGAGGTTTCCACCAGCTTGTATCTCTGCAAGCTGTTTTCATTAGCAGAAAGTGGGTTTAAGATGATTTTGATAGCAATCCCTCTTTGCATGAGCTCCAGAGGGGCCAGCAGAGTGTTTGGGTACCAGCGTGGCTTTGGTTAAACACATCTGCAGTAGGAAAGCTGGGAAATGACCACCCCTCCTCCCCCATGACCTGCTTTCCTGAGAAAAGCACAAGCAGATCCATGTCGCCCTGCTCAGCACCTGCTCCTTATTCCTGCTCCTTGTAAAATTGCTGGGGTGCTGTGTCTGCATGCCTTTCCTCCCAGACATCCATGGCAGAAAAGCAGGAATTAGAGCAGACCCGACCACAGTCATGCAGTCCACTTAAAGCCACTGGGATTGTACAGCAGGAGAAATCTTCCTGCAGGAAAACCTCTGCCAGCTTTGCAGGTCTGGAGCTTGATTTGTGTTTGCAGCTCCTGCCCGTGCAGCCTGGAGAAGGGAAGTTTGCTCTGCTGCTTTCTACCTTCACTACAATCCTCTGCTTTGCTGCCAGTGGCTCCCTGCATCCCTGCGTCCCTGCATCCCTGCGTCCCTGCATCCCTGCGTCCCTGCATCCCTGCGTCCCTGCATCCCTGCGTCCCTGCATCCCTGCGTCCCTGCATCCCTGCGTCCCTGCATCCCTGCGTCCCTGCATCCCTGCGTCCCTGCATCCCTGCGTCCCTGCATCCCTGCGTCCCTGCATCCCTGCGTCCCTGCATCCCTGCGTCCCTGCATCCCTGCGTCCCTGCATCCCTGCGTCCCTGCATCCCTGCATCCTCACAGCTGCCAAGCTGTGACAAGGTACCATTCCTGGCAGCCTGAATCCAGCTGCCTCACAGCCAATCCATTCCCACTCCTCCCGAGGGATCTCACCCTCTTCCCTCTGATCCATCCGGGCCCTGCCCACTGGGGAGATGTTTACAAGGACCCCCCTGGTGATAAAACATCAGATCAGCCCCCAGGAGGGCTGAGAACGGCTTGTTCAAGGAGAGGGGGCAGTGCGATCTTAAAACATCAGCATTTATTTATTTATTAGCATTTATTTAGCCACGACTGTGCCAGCCCCCTCACTGCATTAGCATCATCTCGATTTCCCACAGGTTTCCTCCTCTTGTGCAAATGCAGATCCAAAGCAAAACCTCTGGATTCCTTTCCATACCCACATAAGTAAGGGCAGGAATCACACTGGTCCTGTCAGAGTGGGGTTTTGCCGTTTGCTTTGCATTTTATTTGTCTCCTCCCTCCCAAAACTTGTAATGAAGCAGCATTTCATGTGACAGGACATTTATGGCTGCTCCAGGCACAGCATAGCAATGAGGAGGTGGTGCAGCATCCCTGATCCAGGATCCAAATGACCTTCAGGAGCAGGCAGATGTTGCTTTCCAAAATTCGAGCTGGGAACGAGGGAGGCATTCCATGCATTCAGGGAGCTGCCAGCTCAGCTTCACTTGGCTGCTCCATTCCCATGCAATGCTCATTTCGTGGAGTGCAGAGGAAAAGGAGGCCAAAGGGAAAGGAAGGAGCAAAGGAAAGCAGTGGCAGGGAAAAAATGTGCAGCGAGTGAGCTCACACTGACTAAACCTTCTCATCTTCAGAGCAGCATCCCCATGTCTGTGTGTGGGTGTGTACCTGTGTTGTCCTACTCTCACCTGGCTCAGAGCTCTCTGATGTCCAGCTAGAGGCTTGAAGTGCATGTTGAGTTTGATTTTAATGTTTCCCTGAGGTTCTGCTCGTGGGAATCCTGCCAGGAACAGCAAGGCTCAAGGCTGTGTTTGTCCCAGGGAAGGGTTGTACCATAAGGGACAGGTTCACACAGCCCTGCGGTGGCTGCCCCATCCCTGGAAGTGTCCAAGGTTGGGTAGGATGCAGCTTTGAGCAACCTGGTCTAATCTGGTCATTGCTCATTACAATGAGCTTCAAATGCCCCTTCCAGCCCAAACCATTCCATACTTCTTTTGTGGGTGCTCCTTAGTCCGTATCACCCAGGAAACTCCCACCAGATTATTTGAAAAAAACACCTCAGGGTTTTAAAAAACTGAACCTCATGACCCCATCCAGTTCCTCCATGCCCTTCACTCTCCCAGGAGCAGGGTCTTAGATGCTCCAGTGGAAAATGTGAGTTGCTGGTGCTAAAAGGAGGTGGCAATGCATGAGAGATCTTTCTCCCAGCAACCCCAGAATGGGAACGTGCAGCAGTGCAAAAACCTGATGTGCTGTGATGGGATGAGGATCCTCTGCTCCCAGGGCTGGAGCCAAGGGCTGAACCTGCTCCTCCTGCTCCTCTTTGATGGGGATGTTGGCTGAGCTGTCTCTTTCTTTGGGATATGAAGGAGCAGGTGTGAAAGGTGCACTCCCACGTGGAGCTCACCCACCATTCCTTTGGAGCTGGCTGGCAGGAGAGAAATTAGGAAGTGCTCAGTGAGCAGACAGCCTCAAAGGGGTGGCAGCTCCCCTGGATTCAGAATGATTTGAATACAGCCCCAGAATTTATCTGTACAGTGCCAAACCCTTCTCTAATGACTCCTTGCATCCCCCCTCCTTTACTTCAGCGCAGGGCTTTCAATTCTTTAGGATGATTGCCTTTCCTTTGCTTTTAATTCCCCTTCTCAGCTGGAAACACCAGAGCGTGAAGCCATCCAGAGTTCTTAGGTCCAGATATCTCTGTTACTGTGATCCAGCTGCATCTGTGAAAACTTTATTCTTAGGAGATCTGTGTGGGTTTTGTGAAATGCATTGAAGCAATTTGTACCTTTAAAGGGCCACATTTCCATCTTGGTTACAGTTAATCTTTAATCCAGCATCTTCATCTTTGCCTGCAGCACCTTAATTTGGCTTCTTGATTAAATTTCTTTTACCGTCTGCTACCTCCTCCCATTCCCAGCCCCTCTGTCATCCGCCTGATTTATTTTTCTTTGTCTCTTTATCCTCTAGCCCTGCACTCAGCCATTAAAATGTTCTGATTTAGGTTTCTGAGAAGCAGCATCCCCTGGAGCTGGGGTTTTGGTAGCAGGAGAGCCATCCCTCTTCCCAACCTGGCCCTGGGGCCCCCTGTACTCTTGGAGACAGGGCTGGGATGTTGGCAGCACTGTTTGTTTGCTCTTTTGGGAAGTGCTGTTTAGAGGTAAGCAGGAGGCAATCTGCCTGTGTTTCCATCCCTGGCTTTGCCATGGAAAGCTGGGAAGAGCATCAAGATGGACATTTCAGAGAGGAGGAGGCCAAAGAACAGAGGGCACAAGGGACAGGAGATCTGGACCAGAGCTGGGACTTGCAGGCTCTCTGCTCAGAGCTAACAACAAAGTTCCATCTCCCTCTCTCCTTTCAGTCCCAGGTACCAGAGATTTTGGGTTCAAAATCCCCCAGTGGACAATCCCACTGCCAGGGTTGGGTGTGAGCAACCACGGGGTGCTGGCTGTGGTCCTCTCAATCCTTCTGCTCCCCTGAGGGCTGGTTTGAGGGCTCTGAGGGATTTTAGGCTCTGTTGGGGTCATCCATGGAGTTGGAAGTGCTGAGCAGCGAACAGGACACATGAGAACAGAGGATGTGAGTGAGACATCTCCTCCCAGGTGTTTGCATTGCTCTCCCAGCCTTTAATCCAAGTGCATTTGTACATCCTTGAGCAGCCAAAGGGAGCATTTCCAGCTCTTTCACTGCTGGCTGCAATGTCCTACATTTCTACTGGCACCTGCTGTGCTCAGCAGAAGCATTCCCTACCTTGTTTTCCCATTCTTCCCATCTTTCCCATGAGGTTTGAGCGTGGGACCTTGATGTCCAGGTGCAGGAGATGGTGGATCCTGCTAATGCACTCAGTTCCTTGGAGGATTTTCCCTGGAATATTTTCAGTACACATGACAAAGCTGCTGCTCATCTCTTGGGTGCATTGATTGTTGTTTTCTGTGAAAAGAGGAAAATTTCCCAGTTTCTCAGGTGTGATTATAGGATGTCTGGCTGTTATTCAGGGCAGAGAAGGAGGATTGCCTGGACCAGCTGCAGGTTAATTCCTGATGTGGAGCCGCATCCTTTTCTAAACAGAAAAGCTGAGTCCCATCTTTTGGGCCATGATCCAGTTTGATCCTTCCTAGCTGGAGAGGGAATAACTGCAAAACCAGCCCCAGGTCTCTGGCATCTTGTGGTAATTGGGAAATTACAGCAGGAAAGCTGACATGGAAGCTGAGGGAGTGAGCTGAACATCTTTGTGTCCAGCTGGGACACGCACACAACACCTTTGCTCAAACAGTTCCAGGAGGGTCCTGCAGGGTGGTACAGCAAGGGCACAACAGCCCAGCCCTGGCTCTGGTTCTTGCCATGCAGGACCTGCCAAAACATTTCCATGCAAGCTCAAGGACACCCGAGGAGCTGCCCCTGGAGAGGAGCATCCTGCAAGGCCTGGATGAAGCAGCTGTGAATGTCACACAGGGGTGGGAGGGAGGCAGATCCATCACCCACTGCCCTCACCTTGTCCTCTGCTGGAAAGCAGCCCTGTATGATAATGAGGGCAGCCATCCTCCTGCTCATCTTTCCATCCCCCTTTTGTCCCACTGGTACACTTCCCTCCACTTGGAAAAGCTGGCTTCAGAAAGTACCAACAGTATTTTCACAGTAGCTCCTGTTTTCACCTTTTTCCCAAGGTGATCTTGATACCCAGTGAGTTTAGGCAAGACAGGGAATTGGTTGAATCACCCACACTGGAGGGATTTAAAATATGTGTAGATGTGGCACTTGGGGACACAGTTTAGTGGTAAGTTTTGCAGTTCTGTGTTATCAGTGGGACTTAAACATCTTTTTCGACCCAAACTATTTGATGGTTCTATCATTTTTATTGTTCTGATACCGTGGTGTAGCAGAAAAGATCCAATGGGGCAGCTTTGCCCCAAAATATATTGTATTTATAAAATTTATTTGGAATAATACACAATTTTTATTTTATTTATAAATCTTACTTGCAGTCTTACTCATAACTCCTAATCTTGGAGTTATGGCCTGGATTTCTTACATTGAAGGGATCCCAGAAATGCTGTAAAGGTGTTTTTGGCTTTGGATAACAATAAGAAATTTAAGAGCAGAGGATAAAGACTTGGATGAATAAATTGTTGATCTGTTGTGGAAACAGATTGAAAGGAGCTTGTAATGAGGTGGGTGTCAGATATTTCTCCCAGGGAACAAATGAGAGGATAAGGGGGAACAACCTCAAGTTGCACCAGTGAAGATTTAGATTGGATATTTGGAAAAATTTCTTCATGGAAAGGGTGGTCAAGCATTGGAAAAGGCTGCCCAGGGAAGTGGTGAAGACACCATCCCTGGGAGAGGTCAAAAAAATGTGTGGATGTGGCACTCAGGGATGTGGTTTAGTAGTGAACATGGCTGATGGTTGGATTTGATGATTTTAAGGATCTTTTCCAAGCTTAACAATTCCATGATTTGATGATTCCGTGGAAGCAGTCCAAGGTCATCTCCTGCAGCCACTGCCATGAGCTGACCTGATGATAGCACACTTTGCAGCGTGGCTAAATATGAGAATTATTTTCCTTTTTTCTTCTTAGAGCCGTGAAGCCAAGGGATTATAGGGAGCTGTCGGCTTTTCTGCTTCTTTTTCACAGGGTTCTGTAGAGGAGCTGGAAAATGTCATCCTTTTAAAGGAGAAAAAAATCCACAAGACAAAAAGACTTCACATATTCCTTAAAGAAAACAAAACAAAACAAAACAAATTAAAAAAACCAACAAAACACCCCAAAACCAAAACAAACAAAAAAACCCCTCAGGATACTTCAAGTTCTGGTCCTAATTAGATGCTGTGGGAGCCACCAGATTTGTAATTATTAAACAACCACTAGAACTGGGGTAATTGAATCACAGAATGGTTTGGCTTGGAAGGGTTCTTAAAGATCACCCAGTTCCAAGCCCCTGCCATGGGACAGCTTCCACTATTCCAGGTTGCTCCAAGCCTTGTCCAGCCTGGCTTTGGACACTGCCAGAGGTGGGTCAGGAAGGAATATTCCCCTGAGTTTTATGATCAGGGGCTTTTGAGCTGGTTTGGAACATTGTGACACCTGACAGGGATTTCCACCTTTGTTTCTGATTTAGAGACCAAGGACACAAGGCTGAGTGCCTTTGGTTTCTCCATTTCTCCTCTGCCTAGTCCATGGTGTCATATTTTCTGAAAATTGTGTGTGAAAATTCTGACACGTTCAGGCTTGTTCAGTGGAATATTGGATGGGACAGAGGAATCCTTCTGGGGGCTCACCCCAATGAAATATCTGTCCAGGGACTGCCTTTGAGAAAGAACTTTGGAGCACAAGGAAATTGGCTGTGGGCCCAGTGGCAAATTTCTCCCCCATCCCCACCTGTTGGAACCTTTGTCACTGAGGATTTCAGACTTTCTGTGCTAACAAGCACTGAGCCCCAGGAAAACACTGCATTTGACCTGAAGCCATGGAGAAAACTTCCAAAATTGAATAATGGAAAAGGGATTATAAGTGTGTAGTTTGAATAAAAGTGTGCAATATCACATGGTGAAAAACTTGAAGTTTTAGAATATAGTAATATATATAAAGTAAGATGAAAGTTTTAGAGCAAAAACTACTCCTTCACCTTCTTCTTCATAGGTTTAAGTAATATTGTATAATTAAGTAAAAAAGTCCGCATTGTGGGCCACAAATAGGTAGTTATTAAGTTAAAAGTAAAAATAATTTAAATAGCATTTAATAATTAAACAGTTTACCCTTAAAAAGCCTTGTAAAAAAAAAAAAAAACAAACTTCGTTTTTAGTTTGTTAGCTTAAAGTACTGCAAAACTCACAGTTTGTGGAACTGTAATAAAAATAAAAACTAATAAACATCTAAGTCCAAACAAGAAATACCATCTCACTCATTTAATCCCAACCCTAAAAAAAAAAATAAATCTCAACACAGTGGTACCCCGTGTGAGGAAAAACCTGTCAAAATCGAAACCTCCCTAAAAAACCAAAAATAACAAATGCAGCTAAAAACTAAAAAATCCCCAGGGAAAAAAAAAAAAAAAAGAAAAGGAAACAAAAAAACTAACCAGTGAAATGGTAAAACCAGAAACCCGTGACTGCAAATCAATCACAGAAAAAAAGAACCAAAGAAAAAAAAATAACGGCAAAAAGTCAATTACGCTTCACCCTTCCTTAAGCACTGAATCACAAAACCACAGAACGGTTTGGGTTGGAGGGACCTTAAAGAAAACCCAGTTCCATCCCCTGCCATGGACAGGGACCCCTTCCACAAATCCAAATTATTCCAATCCCCATCCAGCACGACCTGGACTGGAGCAGCTCCTTGGAGACCAAGCCGTGGCACAAGTTCCTCCTTCAAGAGATGATTCCTGCATTTTCCTGGAGCAGTGGAGCAGGGTTGTAAGGAAGGGAAGGGCTCATTAATTCTCCACCACAAGCTCTGGAATTGAGAGGCAGAGTCCAAACCCAGGAGGTTGATGGTGGTGGGAAATGTGCTGAGCATCCTCTGGGGTGGGATGGGCTGGCCTTGTGATGAGAATCATTAGAGCTCAGCGTCAGCTGCACTTCTGGTGCCTGAAAAGATTATCTCTAGATAATCTTTGGGGTATTTAGCTAGCCATATGCTTTATTTCAATTGTAATATCTATTTATTTGTGTGTTTGAACATTGTTTATGTTAATTAAGGCTTCAGACCCTGGGCTGCATATGGGCTGTTTCTTTTTTTTTTTTCTTTTTTAATTTCTGGGCCTAATTTGCAGATAGAAAGTAACCTTGTCCCCTGAAAATGCTGCAATTCAGTTTGCTCTGCTCATGAGTTCACAGCTGGGCAAAGGGCTTGCTTGTCATCTCCTTGTATCTTTTCCTGTCCCTCTCTCCCACACACATAAAAAGGAAATCCCAAATATTCTGAATTTCCCACAGGTCACAAATCTTATCTTAAATCACTGTTACTTTAATTCTGCTTCTGTCAGTTCTGAAGGAAATCACCCCAAACCACCTTGAATTAGGGGTCTCTGAAAAATAAAATCAAATTAATATTCCTGCTCTGGTTTCATTTTCCTTGCACCAAGCAACTGGATTTGGAGTATGTTTTTTCTTACTTTTCCACAGTTTCTATTTTCTTTTCTTTTTTTTTCCTAAAGAGCTAATTTCATAAGACCTGCTGCTCTGATTATTGATCCTTTCAGACTGAATATTGTTCTGTTCAGTACCAGGCCTGTGCTCCTGGGGTAGAGGTGAGAAAAAGGGCATCAGTGCAAAGCAAAATTTGTAAGGATACTGAGTAATCTGAGTAGTTTAGCAGGAAGTTTTATGGTGGTTTTGTTTTGTTTTGTTTTTAATTTCTATAGAGAAACTGGGAAACTCAGCTAAGGGATGTGTGGACATATTTATTGACTGCTTGTTCCAAATGTCAGAGCTCTGTGAGTCTTACAGGTCTGGATCCATCTCCTCTGCATGCCTCAGTTTCCTTCTCATAGAATGGGCTGGGTTGGAAGGGACCTTCAAAGTCACCTCATTCCATGTAGGCAGGGACACCTTCCACTATCCCAGGCTGCTCCAAGCCCCATCCAACCTGGCCTTGGACACTTCCAGGGATCCAGGGCAGCCACAGCTTCTCTGGGCACCCTGTGCCAGGGCCTCAGCACCCTCACAGGGAAGAATTTCTTCCTTCTGTTTAGTCTGAATCTCTCTTCTTTCAGTTTTAAACCATTCCCTTTGCCCTGTCACTCCACTCCCTCATCCAAATTCCCTCTCCAGCTCTCCTGGAGGTTTCCCTGGATCCTTCTCTTCTCCAGGCTGGACAACCCCAGCTTTCCCATCCTGTCTCCAGAGCAGAGGGGCTCCAGCCCCTGGAGCATCTCCACATCTGGACTTATTCCAACAGGTCCAGATCTTTCCTGTGCTGAGGATCCCAGAACTGAATTCAGCAGTCCAGGTCAGGTGTGCCCAGAGCAGAGGGGGAGAATGCTCCCCCTTCACCTGCCCACACCATGGGGATCCAGCCCAGGAGCCCAGGACACATTTGGCTTTCTTGGCTTTGAGCTAAATGATGCTTGATTTCCTTAGATGAATGTAGGTAAATTGCTGGGCCATCCTTTATTTCACTGGAACCTCAGATTTCATTTTTGAGCTACACGGATTTACCAAACCTGTGCTACATTTCAAATTCAGAGATTTCAGAAGTGCAGGATTTTTCCAGGAGGTTTGGTTTTGCTCCAATAAGCCTGCACTGCCTTGCTGGATATGTGAGATGTCTCTCAGGATTTTCAGCAGCATAACTGAGAGCTCAGCCTGTCTTTGAACCAGTGGATTGATCACAGAAAGGGAAAATTATCTCTTGGATAATAGAATGACCCCAGTGAAAGAGTTTTGCTGGTTTTATTTAGTTCTTAGGGAGGTCTCAACTAAGCAAAGCGTGATCACTGCTTTTGTACTGAGTGTGTCTCAAACATTCCAAGCAGCTTCAGTGTTAAAGATTGATTTAAACCCATATTTAGCTTCGTGTTTAATGAATTTCAGCATTTACCTCTCTGGCATGAAATCCTTTGTAACTGCTTTAGCAGCCAATCAAAGATTTATTTTATTTTATTTTTAATCAGCCTATTTTTTTCCAAAGCTGCAAACCTTTTCATGTCCCTTTCTCTTAGGAACCATCCACTCTTTAATTCAGCCCCGAGGTCCTGCACAGTGACTCTGAGACACTTTTTGCAGAAATATGATTGCAGGGGCTTTTTTTTTGTGTCCTGGGCTATTGTGCAGAGCCAAAATGTCTGAAAGGCACTTTGGGGCAGCCTTTGGCTGGAAATGAAAATTGCTTTTGGGAATCCCACAAAAAGGATTAACTTTGACTTCATCTCTGGTTTGTTCTCCAAATTAATAATCAATCTGCCAGCTGGACCCATGCCAAGCTCTCCCCTGGTTGGAGAAGGGGGAATGGCCCATGTGAAACAAGAACAGTCAGAGAACCACGGAGCTGTTTGGGTTGGAAAAAACGTCTGGAGATTCCTTGTAGTTCTCAGATCCCAGTTATCTACCCCAGTTTTAAAAACTCTCCCTGCTCCACGGCTCTTCCCACAACAAAAGCTCTCCATTTGTGTGAATTCCTGCTCAGAGCAGCATTTCTGTTTGAGAAAGTCCTTAAGCATGTGCTTAGCTCCTGTTTAAATCTACAAGACAGTGCTTAATTGCTTTTCCCCATCAAGTGCTCAAATAATGTTCAGAGCCATGTTGTAACATATGGTGAGACATTTTCCTGTGCAGCATCATTGGAATTACACCGGAGATAAATCCGACCACGGATGTTAGAGACAGAACCAACTTGTCAGGTTCCCTGCTCACCCTCCCAACACAACGTTTTTTATGCCAGTCTGGTTTGGGGTATTCTACAGTTCCTTTTTGACTGGGTTGTAATCACTCTGGCTACACTCTCCTCTAATATTCTGCCCACGTTTTCCCTTTAGTAGAGTTTCCTCTTTCTTGCCTCCACTCTGGAGACCGCCCTGAAATCATTCTGCTCCCAGAATTAACGTACCTGGATTCAATATTTGTGAAGAACTCAAATTCTGCTCTTTTTCTTTGCCTCTGAGCTTTGAGCAAGGATTTCCCAGCACAAACCCAGCGTATTTTTTGGCAGAATCAAAGGCTTTTCTACTGCTTTACAAATGAAACATGAACCCACAGGCAGGCACACACGAACACACAAATGTTCCTCCCCTTATGGACCTGTTCCTTAATAGCCCATTGTCTTCCAGAGCTTTTCATCAGGCCCATGGTGAATAAATTTTGCATTCAAATGTGAAATATATCCTTTTTCAATCTATCTGCTTTGTAATTTGAACTTCTGCCAGTGAAATAATCTTTATATGGCAAAATCCAGTTATTGAATTTTGAAATTTGAGTTTAGGAGCTCAAATCTGCACTAAACTATGAGGCTTTTGCTAATACTTGATGGTTAAAACAAACACTGTCTGGGCAGGTATCTGCAACCAGCAAGACCCAAACTCCCTCAGATGTGTTTCCCTGGACCTTGGAGAAATCCCATTAGATCTCTCTTAGTGGTACTGAATATGGGATCTGCAGCAGGTGATGCTGGACAAACCAGGAATGGGACAACCCAAAATCACAAGGAATTACTGTGAGACCTCACTTGGAACAACTGTGGGACCTCCAGCATCAGAAGGATGTGGAGATGCTGGATGAGTCCAGAGGAGGCCCTGGAGATGCTCCAAAGTCTGGAGTCCCTCTGCTCTGCAAGCCAGGCTGGGAGAGCTGGGAATGTCCAGCCTGGAGAAGGGAAGGCTCCAGAGAGAGCTCAGAGCCCCTTCCAGTGCCTGAAGGGGCTCCAGGAGAGCTGGAGAGGGACTGGGGACAAGGGATGGAGTAACAGGACAAGGGAGAAGGATTTAAAACTGAAAGAGGGGACATTCAGACTAAATAGAAGGAAGAAATTCTTCCCTGTAAGGGTGGTAAGGCCCTGGCACAGGTTTCCCAGAGAAGCTGCCCCATCCCTGGAATTATCCAAGGCCAGGTTGGATGGGGCTTGGAGCAGCCTGGGATGGTGGAAGGTGTCCCTGCCCATGGCAGGGGGCGGAATGAGGTGATCTTTAAGATCCCTTGCAACCCAAACCACTCCAGGATTCTTCATCCACACTGGGAATCAGTGAGAAGAGACTTGTGGCTCTTCTGCCACTCTCTCCTACCTCCAGATAGGTTTTCCCAACCCATCTCAAGCTCCATCCCCAAAGGGTGCCGAGGTGTTTGTATGCAAAGGGCTGCAGGGCAACGAGAAGAGGTAATTAGGGAGATTTGCAACGAGGAAGGAAAGGATGAAAGAAAAGTTATTCTTCTGAGGAGATTAAAACCAGAGGAATGGACATGCTCTTTGGAGCATTTGAGTGGTTTAAGGACCAGTAATGACCAATTAATTAATAATCATTGGTAGTAATGAGGACTAGATTTTCATTTTCCATTAAATGGTGTAGCTGGACTTATTCTGAGGTGATTTACACCAAGATCCTAACTCAGCACATCCACATCACCCATCCTTTATGTGATTTATAGCAGCTTTTAAAGCAAGAACTGGATGGCTTGGATCCAATTGCGTTCTTTGAGTCCAACAGGATAAATAAGCAGGCACCAGACCAGGTCTTTGAAGAGCAAAAGGTAGTTATTTTAATTTTTAATTCTTTTCTTGCCTCAGTATTGCTGTGCACTTTCTGTGTGCATCTAGAAATGGATTTCAGGCTGTGCCAAGTGTGGCTTTGGCCCTGGATAGATTTTATCCTGATATTGCATTCAGTGCTGTTCTGTCAGCTTTTCTGCCATGGGAGTGTGAGACCAGGCACAGCACCTGGGGAGTGTTATTTGTTTTCTGATACTTTCCCTGGGATTTCCTGTTCTTGTTGGTTTTCTGATTTATTTCCTTTTTTTTTTTTTTTCCCTTTTGGATGAAGTTACTTCTGTTGATGTATGGCCCAGATCTGTCCTAGTCTACTTTGAAAGCTGGTAAATGAATAAAGCTGGGCTTTAGAATTGGAAGTGATGTGAGGGCAAATGTATTCCCACATTTGATGAGACTCCAGATTCCTTGGGGCAGGGGGTGTCTGTGTATGGCAATGCACATGAATTTGATGCTCTAAAAATGGGAGATTTAAGCATTTCTATTTGTTTGGGAAAGGCTGCTTAAACAGAAAAAAAAAGCTGAGGATAGAGATATGGATGAAAGGATAGGCTGGAAGACCTGAGGTTGTTTAGTCTGGAGAAGAGAAGGCTCCAGGGAGAGCTCAGAGCCCCTTCCAGTGCCTGAAGGGGCTCCAGGAGAGCTGGAGAGAGACTTTGGACAAGGGATGGAGTGACAGGACACAGGCAATGGCTTTAAACTGCCAGAGAGCAGGGTGAGATGGGATATTGGGAAGAAATTCTTCCCTCTGAGAGCAGAGAGGTGCTGACACAAGTTTTCCAGAGAAGTTGTGGATGCTCCATCCACAGAAGTGTCCAAGGCCAGGCTGGATGGGACATTGAGCAGTCTGGTCTAGGGGAGAGTGTTCCTGCCCATGGCAGGAAAAAGATGATCTTAAAGGTCCCTTCCAAAACCATTCTATGATTCCACAATTCTATAATTAGGAGCCTTTTAAAGGCATTTTTCTAGATATCCTCAAGCCCATAAATGAAACAGATAAACAGAGCAGTAAAAACCCTCAGCTAACAAAAAAAAAACAAAAAAACAAAAAAACAAAAAAAAAAAACCACCACAAGCCAAATGCACCAATATCTGCAAAAAAACCTCCACAACAGTCTGTTATAGAGGGAAAGTAAAAGCTGTTGTGGAAATTTGGACAGAGGATAAATTGACAGCAAGCAATGCAAATTAAAAGCTTGAAAAATACAAGAGAAAAAAAGAAGAAAAATGTAGGAATTTTACTCTTCAGAACAGCAAAGATGAATAAAAAGCAAAATTTAGAGTCTACTAAGCCCATAATAAATCCTGATGGTATTGGTTTGTTACTAGCTCGAAATGAGAGATTTATTTGTAATAATGCAGGAATTTCAATAAACGCCTGTATTCTGTAATTGGAAGAGAGCCTAGTTCCTTAATCCACATCCCAGCCTAATGAAATACTTTTCATTACACCAGCAGCTGGAAAACCTGCTATACATCATCCAACAAAGTGGGATGTGTGCAAGAGTAACAAGACAGAGCAATTTGGAACGTGAGGATTTTAAAAGAGCAAGTTAAGACTAATTTGGGATCATTTCTCTTTAGGAAAAGAAAGGTGGAAGAGTTCCCCAAATCTGGAGAGAGGAGTATGTGTGTGTAAGCACAGCAGCCTCACATCTGTTGTAGGCACAATATTCATCTGAAATGGGATCCAAAAATTTAGGGATTGTGGGTAATATTATAATTGAATAATAGCACACTCATTAAAACAGAGGCATTAATAGCAATCAACTTATGGAAAATAGATTTTGTGAAGCTAAATTAATACTTTCTAGGAGAATACAGAACTGGTTGTTGGAGTGTGGGAATTTGTCATTATTTGTACACATCATAAATAAGGCATTTTTCTCAGTGACAGTGAATAAACAGAACAACTCAATAATGTAGATCTTGGAAATATGAGCAGGACATAGAAGGGAGAATACAGAATTCAGATTTCCCATGAGACTGGCCTTGGATCTCCTGGTCCCTTCCAAGAAGGGTGTTGGAGAATGCATGAAAGAGAGCAAAGAACAAAGCCAGGGTCTGAAAGTCTCCAAGAGATGATGTAACAGCTCAGAGAAAATCATGTGAAGAACTGCTGATCCAGAGAAGACAGATTTATGTCCCATGAGATGGATGGATGGAGAACCACGGGATCACAGAATGGTTTGGGTTGGAAGGGACCTTAAAAGTTATTTAGTTCCAACTCCCTGTCATGGGCAGGGACACCTTCCACTAGACCAGGTTGCTCCAAACCCCATCCAGCCTGGCCTTGGACACTCCCAGGGATGGGACATTCTGACATTTAGTAGAGTCCAGACATTTAGAAAGCTCTGGATGAGCACCAGAGGAAAAAAAAAAAAAAAAAAGGCTCTGTGTATTGCCCACAACTTCTACAGTTTTGTTTTTTTTTTTAATTTTACTATGAAGAGTGCTCTAACCCAAACCAGAAATAGTTCAGGGAGGCTCAGTGTCATGTGTTGAACAGGAACTGAGTAGATACTGGCAGCAGGATGTGCTGGTGCTCTCCCACCCAGGCCATGGTGGCACAGGGAGGTGGAGAGAGGCTCGGAATCTCTGTGTGAGGAGCAGGTCAGAGCCTGCACCGAGTCAAGACCTGCAAGGAACTTGTCAGTGACTCAGGGCAGGTCTCTGGAGCCAGCAGCACAGAGCTGTGCAGGCCATCTGTGATGCAGCCAGGGCTGCTGAGCAGCTTGGCTCCATCTGGAGCTGCCGTGGGCTCGCTGCTGGCGCTGCTGCCGAGGTCCCCTCCTCTGAGGATGGTCAGCTGTGGGCATGGGACATCTTTCCCCGTGTCCCTTCAGTGAAGGCAGATGGCCCTTTTGCTCTGCCTCCAAATCCTGTCTCAGGCTCCTGTGAAGCCCAGGTTATGTACAGGGATGCTGATCTTCTCCCCATGTACTGAATTTCTGCACTTGCTCTCTGACTCTGCACTCCCTGCGGGACCATATCCCAGGAGATAGGACTGGACAAGACACAGAAGGAATGGGTGCAAAATGACTGCAATTTTTGGGTCCCCACTGTCCCAGCACATAAGAGCAGGAGATTCCCCTTTTCCCTGGCTTAGCCCCTTGTGCTCACACAGAGATGGGGCTGCAATCATTTTTCCCAATGGAACTACCCCACCTGTGGGATGAAGACCATGGAGACTTCTCCATCTATGGCTCCTTCCCATTCTGCTGCTTTTCCCCACCCTGAAAAAATGCCAGGAGAAAGCAGGGATCTGTCCCTTTGATGTCTTCAGGTTCCCCTGGCCATGAGGGAGGAACATCCCTGCCATGCCGAGAGCTCTGGCAATGTGGGGAAGGGCTGAGGAGGGTCCTGGGCTGGCCTTTGGAGAAGGAGCAAGGGAGGGGTGAAGCTGTGAATTGGGGTTCCTGTGGCTGGGGGAGGTCTATACACATCTATATGGGGTGTGGAGCAGGGGGTTTGGGGTGTAGGGGATGAGAGATGGGGCTGTGGGGGGAGTGAGGTGTCTTTGAGGTCTGAAGTGTTCTATCCGTAAATAGGATATGTGGGACAGGGCTATAGGAATGGGGAGGTGTGTTCAGGTTGTGTAGGGACAGGGCTATAGGATTATTTATCCATGTGTCCCACATGTGGATCAGTATGGTGGGTGTCACAGGGCTGTAGGATTGTTGCACATGTTGGGTGGGAAGCTGTGCATAGGTATATGGGATAAATGGGGAAGAACTATAGGGTTAAGGTGTGTATATGAAACAAGTGGAACAGGGCTATAGGCTTAAGGAAATGTATAGGGGATATGTGGCACTAGGCATAGGGCTAAGAAAATCTATATGGGATAAGTGGGAAAGGACTGTAGGGTTAGGAAGGTGTATATTGGGGTATGTGGGGCAGGGTTGTAGAGTTAAAGTGTACTTGGGATAAGTAGGAGAGGGTTATAGGGGCAAAGGGATGTATATGGGACATGTGGGGCAGGGATATAGGGTCAGGAAGGTGTATATGGGATAAGTGGGGCAGAATTATAGGATTAGGGAGGTGTGTATGGGACATGCAGGAAAGAGCTATAGGGTTAATATGGTGTATATGGGATATATGGGGCAGGGCTGTATGGTTAGGAAGGTTTATATGGGGTAAGTGAGGCAGGGATATAGGGTTAGGAAGGTGTATATGGGATATGTGGGGCAGGGATATAGGTCAGGAAGGTTTATATGGGATAAGTGGGGCAGGGCTATAGGGTTAGGGAGGTGTGTATGTGATATGTGGGGCAGGGATATAGGGTTAGGAAGGTATATATGGGATAAGTGGGGCAGGACTATAGGGTTAGGAAGGTTTATATGGGATAAGTGAGAAAGGGCTATAGGGTTAAGACAGTGTATATGGAATATGTGGGGCAGGGATACTGGGTTAGGAAGGTTTATATGGGATATGTGGGGCAGGGATATAGGATCAGGAAGGTGTATATGGGATATGTGGGGCAGGGCTATAGGGTTATGCATCCATGGGGTGTCTGTATGACATGAGGCTGTGCAGTTACGCGTGCACACATGGGATAGGCGGGCTATAGGGTTGGGGGGATGTATATGGGATATGTGGGAAACAGCTCTAGGGTTAAGACGGTGTATATGGGGTATGTGGGGCAGGGCTATAGGATTAGGAACTTGTGCATGGCCATCGTGAGACCGGGCAGCCCGGGGGCTGCAGGGGACATTCACATGTGTGGGGGGTGACGGAGGAGTCGCAGCGATCCAGCAGCAGGACCAGGATGGAGACGCAGGTCCGGAGGGGGGGGATGTTGGGATGGGGGCGGCGGGGGGCGCGGTTCCCGCTCCGCGCCCG
>VZTT01044152.1:39207-55225 GCA_013400855.1 Buphagus erythrorhynchus | reverse complement strand
TGGTGCAGAGGTGGGGTAAGGGAGTGGGAAAACCAATGGGGTAACAGGGCTGGAACACTGCACCAAACTGGGACCAATGGGGATCAGGGTAAGGGAGAGCATTCTAGGGAAAGGCCATATAGGGATAACAAGGGGGCTGGGCCAATGGACCAATAGGGAAAACAGAACTGGGGTACATTAACAGAAATTGCAAAGAACTGTGTGGAGAAGCCTTTTGTCTCCAAGAGTTATGCCCTTTAGACGACTCCTCTTCTTTCCTTCCTGGGCATGGAGATTGATATCTCTCTGGCAGGCCCCTGGGCCTCCACAGGTTATGCTCAGATCTTTTTAAAGTCTAACAGATTTTACCTTACAACATTAAATTATTGACAATATCAATACAAACCTGGTATAGACTTTGTCAATACAGGTTTGTTTTTTCTCAATGAGAAGACCATGCAATATATCTCCTCTGCCTCTACATGCTGTGAAGCTGACAATATTTTAGTATGAGCAAGTTCTTGGGGAAGACAGACACAGTGCATAAAGGTCTATTAATTTGTTAAATGCCTCAACGTTAACTAAAGCCTTATCAGGGCTGGGGAGGAAGGTTTGGAGGAGTGAGAGCCAAGGAAGATGTTCCTCAGAGGATCCTGCATAATCCAATATAACTGACATAATGGAAATGAAAGAGAGATGTCTCCTGGGACCAGAATACTGCTGGAAGTTTTCTGTAACCAATAACAGGGAAGAAGTAGTCTTTTCTCTCTCTTTCCAAATACTCTCTTTCCAAACCATGTCCTAATCCTAATTCAGCAGAAATATTTTTGGTTATTTAGTTGGGGTTTTTTTTAACCAGTCCAGATTTTCTCTAGACTGAAAAACATCCTTGTTAGTGGGTACCATTTCAGATTACAAGTGCAAATGAGAAAAGTGTCTGATGGACAGCAAAGTTCCCAGCTGTCAGAGACTGAAATACTATAGTTGATGACTTCAACATTTTCATGAAGGACTTTGAAAACTGTATTACAAAAGCTGCAGAGGAGACCACCACACCCTGACTGAGGCCCTATATCACTCACTGATGGAAAAGTAGCAGCTCAGGGCTGGGGACATTCACAAAGCACAAGCCTAATACCTTCGGGGTGGAGACCACAGCCCCAGGGCTTTCAGCTGCAAGGACACTCACACCGAAGGGTGGGGGGCAAAGAGGCTTTGGGCATGTGATGAGAAAGACTCTGGTGAGAGGCAGTGACTGCCCATTCTCCACTGTGCAGACCAGCCCAGCTATGGGGCCCCTTCACCCCGGGGAAAAGGCTTTTCCACAGCAGAGGGGGTGTCATGGCCCATCAAAGCCCCACCAAGGGGTCCCCAGACCCTGCACCAGAGCACTGCAGCATGATGCAACAGATCCATAGTGTTCCATGGGACAGTGCCAAACTGGCCCCCTGCAAGGAAGGCACGTGGGTGTTCCCACATGGCCCAAAACAAATATTAATTCCCTGGATTCTATACTCTTTGGTGTGGTGTGGTGATGGGCACCCTCACCAACAAGAAGATCAGATGGAGGGGAGCAACGAGACGTCGTTGGAACCCCTGGAAGAATGATGTGCTTTCACCTAACCCCTGCCACTCTTTCCCTGTCCCCCCACTGCACACTTTTTCTCTATTTCTTTTTTCTTTTCTTTCTTGCTTTCTTTCATCTCTCTGCCTCTTTCACTAGTAAATAAAAATATATCAATTTTTTGGCATCAACATTTAATCTCGTTTGGTTTTAATCTCATTTAGGAGTATTTTGAACCTTCGAAGTTCTTTCCGTTTTGTACTCAGAGACTTAGCTTTTTTTGCTCTTCTGGGTTTAAACTGGGCCATAACACCAGCACACCAGAAAGGTATGCAGTCCTCTGGGATATCAGTGATTGAGAGAGAGACAGGAACTACTGATTCATGATCAGAATCTGAATTCTACTGTGAGCTACATATGCTTATATAACATTTTTAGGAAGGCTAGTAATTTTTGACTGCATTCATTGGGTTAAACATCACACAGACAAACTTTACATTTCTACTTCGTTAAATCTTCTTTCCTGTCGCCAGATTTGATCCAATCTTCTTGTAATCTTCAAAGCTCTGTTTGCTCTTGCCAAGGAATCTTGGTTATCAAACTGCATATGCTGATTAAATCCACAGTACTCTCTTAGCTCCCACACTGGAGTAGCACTGAATTACTGTGGGGGGATGCCTTGCTTTGTCTAGGATTGCCATTCAGTTCAGAGCCTCTCAAACAGGAGAAGGGGAAAAGAAGAGCAAGTTTTTTTTATTTGAAAACACTTGTGAGTGTCACTCTTTCTTCATTGCCTTTCTCCTTCATGCCTGCTTGAACATCAAGGATGTGTGAAAATGACCCTCACTCCTCATCTGAATTTTTGAAAATATAAGAAAGGACAATAGGGGACAAAATCAATAAAGCAAAACTAACAGCGCTGGGTGTGTAGCTGTAGCCAGAGGCACACCAGCTAACCATAGCAGCTCTTCTTATATACCCTTGCAATTGCATCTGTCAAATACATATTCATACAGATTATACATATTCAAACATTTCTTTGAACTCGTTTACATGTTCCAGGAACTCTTTAGCATGGTTTGGCCCCTGACCCACCTTTTTAGAGCATGTGCAGTAATTGTGGATGTGGTTTTAAGGGTCGTGTGTCACCTCCTCACAAGGACTCCGTGGTTTCAGCAGGTGACAGTTGTTGATAGTGTCAGTCACAGGGATCCTCAGCATGCCTATTCTTCAAGTGTTATCTGACCACGCAGGCGGTTTTAGCTGTCTCAAGTACCACAAGTACCCTAAATCAACATCAGCTATTTCACAAATATATCTGAGTTATTTTCATTATTGCCAAATAATGTTAATTCCAAAAATAAAAGCATTAGTTATTATTTCACAACTATAGCTACTCCCGCAAAAGTTTATATTATATTATAATGCACAACACATAGCATCCACTTTAATATTGGTGAAAACCAAAAGTGTACTATGTGTTTATCACAAGGAGGACATGCTCTTGGAGGGAGCAATCCTCTCTCCTTGTGCATTCACCACAGGATAAGATACCAAAAGCATCTCCTTTTCCTGCTTTTCTGCCATTAGTAACTTCCTAGCTGCTAAACTACAACAGTTCTGCCTCAGTTTAGTGGTAAGAAAGTTCAAAAGCCATATTTCTCCAACAGGAGAAAGTGTAACATCCTCAGGATGTGGGTCTTTTAGTCTTGGTATTAATGAAACAATCTCTCATCTTAAAAATGGAAACATTAATTATATTATTTTAAAAAATAAGAATTAAGAATTATATGCCTAGTATTAGATTTGTCACATTGATCCTGCAGACTGGGAAAAAACCTCCCCAACCATCTGCCCAACTGATAAAACAAAACTGAAAAATCAGGTTTGTTCTATGTAATATGAACAGAAATGGGATTGGTTCATTTTGGGGTGAAATAGTATGGTATGACTTCAAAAAAAGCTACCTAGAAAAAATAGAAGTGATTTTTAGATAAAATAATCACATGAATTATACTTTCCTCATGCAGGGAAAAAAAAGATTTTGTGTTTAAGTCTGATGTTTTAGGAGCACTGATCCACTCATTCATTTCAGCAGGGCTCTTCACAAAGGTGTGTCTGCAGGATGAATACAGATTGTTAGCATTCCTAAAAGAGCCTCCATGCTTTGTCATTATTGGAAACAATAATGAAAGTATCGGGATGCCAGTTTGAAGGTAGGGATGCAGGGCATTGGCATCAATCCCATGCTTTGCAGACATGAAATCTCTGTCATTTGCAAACATGGATGCCAGCACAGCCTGTCATTTTTTTTTCTGAGTATTGTTTGGCTAATGTTTTTTTAGAAATGTAGAATACAAGAAGAGCTCAAGCCAACAACAGCATCATCTTACAGCTCTGAAAGCCCTCCTCTACCCTGTAGAATATGGCTTTAAGGTATATTGTGCCCATGCATAAAATATTGGTGCTCTTTGTTTTCTAGGTAAGAAGAGTACAGCTGAGATGACTTGCATCTGCAAGGATCAGGGTCCATCGAGTGTTGTCATTAATTATTAAGCCAAAGGATGCTCATATTTTCACTGCAAGAGGCAAAGAAATTAAGATGAGGCTTTTCTAGATAATCTTGCCTTTGAGCAGAATTAAGACACACCTTTGGTAAGTCCCAAGGGTAGGGATGCAGTGCTCAGGATCTTGAGTGAATTTGAGGGCTTTTTCTTGTGTGCAGAATCTTCTAGTGTTTGCTCAGTGGGAAAGACACATGTTTGATATTTAGGCATTCATAAAATGATAGAATTTTTAATGGATTGTCCCATATAGGGTACTTTATATTGTCCTGCGACTTTCAAGGGATTAGTCTCTAGTAAGGGTAATGAAACCTTGAAAAGGCTTATGATTCATCTTCCTCGATTTTTAACACTCCTTCAGAATAATTTGTTCAAATGTGTGTATTAGGAATATAGTGAAATATAGCAAAGACCTCAGAGAAATCAAGATTTTTTAATTTTTTTTTTTTAATAGCAACATCTATTTTTCACTTTGACTTATCACTTGTAGTTTGGCTGAAATTTCCAAGGCATGGAAAAGCCCCATGAAATATTTCATTGTGCTGGAGTTCTGCTGGACTCACATTCAGGAGACTTCTTGCAAGTCAGGAGGCTGAGTATAATGAAAGTGCAGATCTGCTTTTACCCTTTCTGTTCTTTGATCTTCAAGAAAAGCAGTCTTTGTGCATATGGCTCTTCTAAAATGACCCAATATGCACTTTCTAAATGCTTAGTGGAAAGTACAGCTCAGTGGAAATGACAGTGGGAATAAGAATATGTACATTGGCAGCAGCTGCATGTCTCCTTGCCATTACCAGCGCCTGTCACCCTAGAAAATGCTCTGTTTTTCTGACACCTAGGCTGCCATTTATGTGCCTTCAATTGCAATCATCCTGAAAGCAAACCTGTATCTTGTTCTTAGTTATTCAAATAGCACTTCTTGAGAAATATTTAAATTTGTAATAATGCTCATAGCAGAACTCATGAGTGCTGCTCTGGGCTTGCATGCACAAGAGGCTGTTTTGGAAATTAGATAGTGTGAGATGGTATTTCCTTTTAGCAATCTTGAGAAGTTCTTCCAGTGCTGATAGCAATCATCTCCAAAGAAAAAAGGTGCACTAACTTCTGGTAAATGTCTCTTGAGAGAAGCAAAAACAATCTTGGGGGAGGTATTACCCAGCTTCTGAAAGAAGAGCTCTGGTAAACGTGCTTGCTTGCTTGACCTTTTGGAGTGGGTTGACCCTGGCTGGGTGCCCAGTGCCCACTCAGCTGCTCTATCACTCCCTTTCCCACTGGGACATAGGAGAGAATAGGATGGAGAACAACTAGCAGGGTGAGATAAGGCAGTTTTATTACAGTAAAAGAAAGAAATAAGCAGAGATCTGTGTGTGCATGGGCTAAAGAGAAAAAATAGTCAGTCTCTGCTTCCCAGTAGCAGCAATGTTTGGACACTTCCTGGGCAGCAGGGCTTCAGCATGCATAATGATTCCTCCAGAAGGCAAACACTGAAAATTCACAAATGCTCCTCCTTCTTCCTCTTCCCCTCAGTTTATATATCTGAACTGATGTCATATGGTATGGAATATCCCTAATTTGGGTCAGTGGACCTGGTTGTGTCCCCTCCCAGGATCTTGCCCAATCCCATGCCCTTTGATGGATGAAGGAATGTCAGAGGGACAGCTCTGCTCAGCAGTAGCCAAAACACTGGTTTGTTATCAACACCCTTCCAGCTACCAACACAAAGCACAGCACAGGGAGGGCTGTGAACTTTACCTTGGTCAGACCCAATACACCTTTGCAGCTGATGGGACGTGAAAATGGGGAGATTAAAGAGGCAGATCTCATTCCTTGGAGGGGCTCTTCTGCAAGAGGACAAAAAAGGAGACGTCATGGATACAGCTGCTTCTCTCCAGGGCAAGTGCCACCTGCACTTTCCTTGATGGATGAATGCTGACTTTATGGTGGCTTGGTGGTGGGTGGGCACCTGGAAAACATCTGTGATGGAGTTACCAAGCAAACCCCCTTCGCTGAAGGAATGTCAACCAATGGTGGTTGACAGTCGGTTTAGGGATATATTCTAAATATATTGGCTGAAAACTGTGATCTGTGTTTAGCCTGCAAGATATTTGCTGCCCAGGGCTGCTACTTCTTTGTTTCCAGCATGCAGAAACATACTGATTAATGCTGTTTTTCCGTGTAGGATTAGCAATATGTCTTCTGACTAAACACTGTTGTGAGATGTTTCATTTCAGCCTTTGAATGGGAAATGTACCTTAAAATTGCACCAGCCTAAATTTCAGGGCTCTGTTGATTTACTAGAGTTTACTAGACTTGATTTCATACATGAGCAGGTTGGGTTTTGTTTGGATCAGAGCTTGTTTCTCTGTGACATGCCATATCGGACAGGTACACGAGATAAAATGCAAGTGTAACATTACATTGTTAGTTTTTTGCTTCTTTTGGAGCAGCAGAAGGATTAGACGAGGGATGCTGGGAGCTGTTCTCTGGTTTCCCAAAACGACATACACTGAGTTCTGGCTGTGCTCCTTCCCTGAAGTCTGTGTGATCCAGGTGTTGGGCTGTAAGCATATGGTTCATAAAACCTCTGTTCTCATTGACTTCTCGTGTGACTCTGTGCATCTTCCTTCCCTTCCTTCTTCCTGTGTTCTCTTACCTCTCTTCTCTATTCAGGCCATAGATGCCCAGCACAGAAGGAGCTGTGCTGCAGCGTTTCTGCCACCATGGGCTTTCTGGCTTGCCTGAGTGGATACTCCAGACATTTTATTAGCAATACTAATTGTTATTGCCAACAATAATATTACTGTATTTATTCCAAGGCAAGGAGGGGAAACCTAAATTCTCTCTAGGAATGCTCATCGTCTGAAAGTATGTGTGCAACAGCATCCCATGTGAATTTTGTAAATATGCCATCGTCATTATAGCAGCCGTGATGTTTCTCACAGCCCACATAAATGCTATTGGGTTTTTTATGCAGTCAGCTCTCAGTGCAGCACTGTATTAGTGTTTCATGTGTTTATACACACAACTTTTGCCAATAAGAAAATGATATTTAAATAATTGTTACAGTTGTTATACTTAATAGCAAATATGGGAAACTATATCACTTGAAATACTGAGCAAAACTACATTTGTATCTTTAGAATATTCTGAACTATAGTGAAGAGCAGGGACTTTTCAATGTAATCATCACATAGCAGTTGTGAATTTGCCATTTTCTTTGCAGGTTTTTTTTTTTTTTTCTGGATCAGTAATTCAGCAGTTGAAAGGTAGTTGGTGCCTCTCCAACAAAATAGTTTCAGCTCTGGTTTGAAACCAAATTATTCTACCTCTTGCTTCAGGCAGGAAGCTGTGCAGGATTGCACTGTGCTGCCTCTGACCAGCAATGTTTGATCTGTTAGTGGAACATCGCTAAGCAGGAAAGTGGACACTTGAAATTAAAAGCTGCTTCAGGTTTTCTTCGCTCTTATTTCTTTTCCAGTATGGTATGATTTAATCTCCATGCCATGATTTTATTTTTAAGGAGGAGCAGTGGCCTCTAAAGGAAGAATAGGATGTGCATTAGTTTGGGACATGCATTCTTTTTATTCACATTAAATACATCTTTTATATGGAGTTACTGATGATGCTCTAGGCATCACTGACATATAAAACCTGTTTTTCTTTTTCTGCTTTGTGTGATTCTAATCTAATTTTATGTCATTGAGGAAATGCAATGAGGTGAGATTGACAAGATGTATTTTTATTAAAATGCTTCACTTGGCTTGATTTGAATGTAAGTTTGAGAGACTATTGTCTAATGCCTTTTGCAGATGCTATTAAAAGAGAAATCAAAGATTCATAGAATAGTTTAAGTTGGAGAAGCCCTTTAGAATCATCGAGTCCAACTGCTAACCCAGCACTTCCAAATCTACCACTAAACCATGTCTCAGAGTGTTGCAGATTTTAAGATTACTAAGTAATAAATGTATATTATCTTATTAGTGAGGGTTACTTCTGAAAGGAACCAGGACTAGGAACACCAGTAAACTTGAAAGAAAAAACATCTTTCTGATGCTGTTTAGTTTTTTGCTAAGTTTCCCCCCAAACCCTATGTAAAATATACATCAGTCCCCAAATCTGGGGGATTTTTTTTTGGGTGGGCTCTTCAATGACCTTGCCTGAACATCCTTTTTCAGCTCATGAACAGTATGCTTTGCATCACTGAATGAGGAGTCATCTGTGACTTAAACCCAGTTTCCAAGGGCCATGTATGGGAAGGTGTTTCATTGGCTTGGTACCCATGCACACTGGAAAAGGAGGTGGAGCAAACTGATAGCAATTTTGGAGAGCACACAAACTCTACCCACTCAGCTGCCTTTCAAAAGAGGCAAAATCCTGAGACTCCAGGCAAAGCTGGCCTTTGAAGCCAATGATGAAGCTCATTTTGTCTTTTGGGCAGCAAAAGTGGAGTCAGTTCAACAGAGCTCCAGGGAATAGGCAGGAACAGCAAGGGTGGATATAAGCAGTGAATTTTTTGCAAGGTTCCTTCAATGGGCTGAATCCTCCCTTGTCCACCCCACGCAGAAACAGAGCCTGTATTCACCAGTCATTATTCATTTTTCTCTTTTATCCCCTACTTCCCATGGGCTCCTCTCTCCATCAGGTGCCCACCTGCCCTCCCCAGCCTCAGTAGCAATCTCTTACCACACCTTCTGTTTGCTGTCTCTTTTCTCAAGTCTTTTGCCCCTTAAAATTCCCAGCTCATGGGCTGGCATGCTGGATGGTAGACTTGGCTTACTACCCTGAGTAGAAAGATAGTTATGCTTATTTTCATGAGCAAGTGTTGGGAAAATGGCTTTCCAGACTGCCTAAATCTTCCATTTCAGTCAAGAGGAATCTATAGATCTTTTGAAGATGTGCGGGCTGCCTTTCAAGTACCTTCTAAAATAGTTTTCTTATGGCTGTTACCATATTTAGCAGCTCAGTCTTCCACCATCCTTTTTCCTAGGGATTACAGATAAAGCCTTATCTTATCAAGATAGTTGGCCCATGCTCCAGTCTGTTTTTTGCTGATCCTAATGTTACCATTAAATACAAGAAGATTTCATGTAGTAGTGTATTAGGACATAAATGTACTCTATACTAACTCAGGATAACCTCTTTATTTCTCTCCAAATTTGCCTTATTCAAACCAAATCCTCTAAGTTTTCTCAGGGAACTTTATTCCAAGAATGTTATTTGTCTGCTTTTCCCTGTAGATATTGATCAGATTGCACTGAAGTCAGTAAAACATTTCTGAATGATTTTCAGTTTTTTTATCTTTGGCTTTGCATGAATTTGTATTTTCCCAAGTTTCTTATTTTATTCCATGCTTGGATATGTCACTTGCCTTAATTTCCATTGAAAAAAAAGGGAATGAAAATGAAAAGAGGGAAAAAATACCAAGGAACAAACTGGGTGTAAAATACATGCAGAGATACTTTTTGTGCCCATGAACTTCCAGTGTCCAGCCTCAAACATTATGGGATACCCTAAACCCACAGTGTAAATAACTGACTAACTCCTACCCTGAACCTCTCTGGCAAAGGGAAAGGAAAATTCTGCCATGAGATGGAAAAAACATAACATTGGAAATACAGAAGAAAGGTTAATTATTATTCTTTTCTCATGTGCCATCAACCAAACCTTCTTTGGCCTCCAGGAAAGCTTCTGTTCATGTCACTCATGGCCTTGCTCTGCAGCCTGATGTCTTCCAAGGTCGATGAAGACTGAAGAACATTTTCCTGCCTGAATCTAGATACCCTGACAGCAAACATAGCTGAGTTCCCATGAGTTCCAGGCATGTTAAACCTGACAGGTGCCCTTCACAGCCTTTATCTCTTGCTGGGGATGTCTCCATGAGCATTATCTGTTTTGCTTTTCCAGATGGAGAATGAAGAAATGGTTCTCAGCACTAAATTCTGTGGTCCTCCAGCATGCAAGATGGCAATGTGTAGGTACTCAGTCTCATGTCTCACTGGAAAATCTGTAAGAGATTTCTCTGGAAGAGAATTTGCTGCCTCAAACTTCCTCTGTCTTTAACACCAATAAAAGTGATAAAAGGGTGCTTGAATGAGGAGTAAGGGGGAATGCATTGCCTCTGTTTTAAAAAGTCAGGAGTAAATGGCAGTGCTCTATGTACACAAGGCATTTCCTTGGCCTCCTGGATAAAACTGCTGGCATACCCAAGAGCTTGTCCCTGACATAGCCTCAAAAAATACAGCTATTCTTGATCCCAGGTAGTGACATGTTAACGTGTTATGTAAATCCCAGGGTGCTGCCAAGAGAACATCTCTAAACATGGCACTGCAGTAATTCATTAAACATTATTCGATCTTTCTGCTGCTTGCTTGCTTATCAGGCCTTGTCACGTTTTCTTTTGGACACTGCAGATTGCAATGTTAATCGAATGATGCACCAGAAAACAGCAAAAAAGTGAGCTCAGAGACTGCTGCTGTCCATGAATTGTAAATAGTAAGAATTTGATAAGAAAAAATTATCAGAAGATCTCCCTATTATATTTAATAATGAAACAACATACCACTGTTCTTGGATGATTGGATGTTCTTGGATGGGAAAATTAATGAGTTGAACAATAGACAATCTCATTTCTCTTTCCAACTGTGCAAAAATTAAATGTCAAATACAACCACTACTTTTTCATTTCCACTTCTCTGTAGCATACTTTTCCTTATCAGGTTCCTTAAGTGAAAGTGAAGCAGGAGAGGGGACAAAAACAACCTCACTTTTAAGAAGTCAGCAACACATTCAAAATGCTAGAGCATACTCTGTGAAACTCAGAGTGCTCTTTGTAATGAGAAAAGTTTCCGTGTAAGGGAAACTTCTGTTGTGCAAAGCCATCTCCCATGGATGTTTTGAAATAAAAATGTAGAGGCTATGTTTTCACAGTTAGAGTTCAAGGTGACAGCTGTGTGTCAAAGTTCAAGGTATGTGTCAAAGGAGTAAGTTGTCTCCTACAGCATATATATCTAAATGTGAGCAGTGCATTTGCTTCCCTGTTATATACCTCATTTGCTTATTTCCACAAGAAGTATGTTTAAAATGCTTTGAAACTGAACAGAAGTGGAAAGCACAGCAAAAGGAAAATTAGTTCATAGAAGTATGGCTGTAAAACCTTTGCACCCTCCCTCATAGCTCAAAGGACAGTCTGTGTAAGTAAGTGAGGACACCTTTCAACACAGCTAGCCATCTCCCTATACCTCTAGCCAGGAACTTGGAGGATCCCTGCACAAGTGCTATCTGCATTAGAAACATATCTGCATACATGTCCTATACCAGTCTCTCCTGGAGCAGTATCCAAATGTTTGTGATGGGCTCTCCAGGAAGGGATGAACCTGGAAAGCCAGGCAGCATTCCCTGATCACAACATCCAGCTGCTGCGAATGGACTCTGCCAAGCACGGGTGGAATGCTCACATTCTGGATTTTACAATCGCCATTATAATTGTGAATGTCAAGGGCTGGATGCAGATGACAAAGAGGAGAGGGAAACAGACCTGCTGCCATTTAGTTCAAGCTAATTTCCCCAGTTGTGGCAAGCAGAGCACTGGCACACAGCCTGGCATAGCAGTGGTTGCTGCTGCCAAAGGCACTGAGGTCCTGCCTTGTCTTCTGCAATTGCTGCTGCTGCTCTCCCTGAGCTACTCCCAAGGATGATGCTGGCAGTGCAGGCTCCAAGTGATCCTCCTGGGCTGCCCCAAATTCCTCACTCCTACCCACATCCTCCAGCAACAGCCTGGCAGGTGGATTGGCTTGATGAGCATGGCATTTCATTAAAAAGAAAAAGACAAAAAAACCCATCAAAGTGGGAAATACCAAACCCCAGGGCTGGTGGCAGCTCATTAAAAATATGCAGCTACCAATGAGAATTTCAAGCTGATGGCTTGATTCTTGTTTACTTGAAATTGCATGCTGAGAGCTGCTGGAAGTGAGATAATTCTACTTGTTTAAAGTGAATTTGCATAGTACTTCATTAAATTTGTAATACCAGGATATCTTTTATTTTTCATCCATCAGATGGCTCTGTTTGGGCCTTCAATTGGGAAGCTGTAGTGAAGCCCTGGCTTCACTAGGCCTAGCAGAGGGCCACTCATCCCCTTGATAAGTTATCCATGGCAAGCTCCTCCACTGGAATACAAGTGTGAGTTAAAAAATGTGCAAAAGTGATTTGTGCAAAGTGGGTATGAATACAGACCGAAATCTGGCTTGAGAATGAGCTCAGGAAAGCAGACTGTGTGCATGGACTAGGAGGACTGTGTATGCATGCTGCTGGAAATCAGCAATACTGTTTATTCCTCATAATTTTGACAGATTGGAAAATCAGAACAGCCCAAGAAGAAGGAGGATTCCTCTGGCTGAGATAAAAGAGTTTACAATCTGTTTCAGCAGAGACAGCAGAAATGACACCTCAGTGTTCATGGCACCTCAGGTGTAAAAAGCCCTGCAGCAGCAGGGTTGGAGGACAATGCTGAGCAAGTGTTTTCTCCAAAGGACTCCCAGGGCTGGAGAGATGAATAACTTTCCTGATGAATTCATCCATGACAAGATAATATCTTCCATGGAGGACTCTCTTCATCATTCTAGCAGTGAGCACTGACCTTTCTGCATCAAATTACCAATTGCTAATTTGCTAATCTGCAAACTGATCTGGGGCTGATGACAAGCTTCTGCCCACTGGTGAGTCCCACTGGTGGGGAGATGCCCGTCCTTCTGACCCCTCCCCAGTCTGCCAGCTGGAAGGGTACCTCAGCAAGCTCAGGTAGAGGCCCTGGACAATGTCTCCTTCTTAGAAACATATTTCAAACTGTGATAGGACACGAGTATTATAGCAAGTCACTGATTCCTGCCCTTCCAGGCTATTTGCATATGAATGCAAGGAAAGGTAAGTGGTCATTGTCAAGGGGAGTGTGCAGCAGAAGGGCCTGAATGAAAGACTTAGTGTCACTCATTATTAGTAAGGTCCAGCCTGTCATCCATCTTGTGTGCTTGGGACCAGTTTTGCAATCCCAGGAAAGGATGATAAGTGCCTGAAGGTGTTTCTGAACGTGCAGGTCCACTGCAAGGGCCCAAATAAGAGCAAGAAGGAAAGGCAGGAGGTGGTGGACAAAAGCCAGTCCAGTGCAGCACTTGTCTTGTTGTGAGCAGGCTGGAATATTTTCCAGCTGTAACTTAATTTGGTGCTGTGTGTAAACCCATATCCTGTCAGTGCTCTATGTGCATAAAAGGAGCTCTGACCTTTTTGATTTCAACTTATGCAATATAATAACTAGTTTGAATAATGCAAATGATTTCTAAAAATAATTAATATATCAATATATTTGTTCTGCAAAACACTGCAGAAAGCTTTCTGTCAAAGATTTTTCTCTAAAAAATACATGCATGATACTTAGTTATGCTAGAATAGTGCAGCAGCTCCTGAGATCTCACCTTTGAGTCTGAATATAATTTGTACTGCAGGTGGAACTTGCTTTCTCAACTCCTAGTGAAGGGTAGCAGAGAGGTTTTTTGTGACAATGCGAGGAAAACCCGTGGAAATGCTTCATTAATTTTATCTGAACCACATGTTTATTAAAGACATACCAAAGGAGCAGAGCTGTATTTGGGAATGCACATGCCTTGAGTTTGGTTATTATTTGGGTTTGTAATTCTGCCAGGTGTTTCAGAGTGTAGAATATTTAGTATTTAGAAACTGACAGCTGTATTTTTCACCAGGTTTTTAAGGAAAGGAGATTGAGGTGCTAGGTGAGGATACACATATTTACATACCTTTATATTGCTTTTTCGGGGGAGTTGTCTACTTTGATCTTGTCTTGGGGTGATTTTATGATGATGCTGTATTCACTTAATCATCTGGTCCATGCCCAGAAATGGTTGCTGTAGCTTTAGGGTGGGTCCAGGGGCAGAGGTTGAGCCTTGGGGCTCTGGCACTGGTTTTTTGAAAGCCTCCCTCCTGAGCGTGCTGGGTGCGGTGGGGACCAGCATTACTTTGTTGCTTAGCTAGCTTGGTTTTTTGTTAGCTCAGGCAAGACTTTTTTTGTTTTTTTTTTTTCATTTTCCCTGGCTTTGGAGGCTGCGGCAGCAGTTTTTTTTTCCTGGAACTGTTTGGTTTGGTTTTGGGTCGAGATCAGAGAGTCGATGGGAGAAGCATTGGCCGCGCACTGGTGGAGACCCAAGAAGCCACTCCACCCAGCCTGACCTTGGAAAAGCTGACCCAGCTGAAAAAGGACCCTAAATCCAGCAGCTTCATCTGCTGTGATGAGGAGACCAACAACAGAGATTCACCAGGTTCCCATCTGTTTTTTCCCTGAGCTGCTACATGAACGTTTTTTCCTTCCCCAAGACAAAAGCCAGTGCCATTTTGTTCTTCCCTGCCATGTGGCCAGCCATTATTTTTCTCTTCCCTGGTTTATATTTTCTTCTTTTGTGGTGTGGGTGTGTGTATGTGTGGAGTAAAGTTCTGACAATTCACTATCTAGCATTTTTTTTTCCCATGCTGTGTGGGCACTTTGTCAATAAACGAGTGGGTTTTTTTCACTTTCATCCACTAATATTCATTTCTTATTTCTGGGAAGGGATTGCTGAAACCCTTTCCTCTAGAGAAAACACTCATTCCAGAGCATTTTCTCCTAAACTTGTCTCTAAACCAAGACAGATCTACATCTAGAAGTCTCAAAAATAATCCTTTCTGACAAGTTTTGTAGAAGCCAGGCTGAGAACAGAGTGACTTTCCTACAGCCTCAATCCATAGAACATCCACTGAGCAGCTTAACTACAGGATGCAGCCCTGGGAAAGCAGCCTTCCTTTTGAGTCCTCCTCTTGTAAAACTCACTAGTCCCTGACTGAAACTGCAGGAGATGTTACACACAGTGTGTAATAATTTCATGGGGCAGACTGAACTGGTGAGAGCTTAAAACAAAATTCAGGCAAACTCATTGCTGAGCCAAGGGACAGGAGAGAGAGGAACACTCAATGCTGGTTACAGCTCACAGGGAATGCTTCATCAACACTGCTGGACCAAACCAGGTCAGCCTTTACTCTCCATAGACTGCACACAGCATTCATGTCCTGGCCTAGTGAAGGAAAGAACTTCCTGAAGTAGCAAACCATGGAGAATTTTAGAAGGATGGGAAAGCCTGGGGATATTTTACTGCTTTATGCCAGGTGTGTTGTGGGTGCCTTAGCTAGTCCAGCTCCAATGAGCACTCACTTTGGAAGTGGAGAAGTGTTTTCTCTGAGTGTGGAGAAGCTCATATGCCCTTGATGGTTGGATGTCTCAGAACACAGCACGTGGACATGCATTTACTGAACAAGGACTATTTCTTCAAAAGCTTTGCTAAGCAGAAACAGGAAAGCACAACTGTTTGAGAGGTATTACTAGATGCTCTAGAACTTAGGGTACATTTTGGTTGGCTTTCCTAGGAACCCTGTGTAGCTACCATTGCTTTTATCCTTTTATCTATTATGCATGAGTGTACGTGTCTATTTTTTCTTATTCATGTGTGTACATGTCTATTTTTTTCTTATACAATTTTTAGCTTATTTTTGTATTTTCTAAAGCATTTTTGCTATTCCTTGTCGGCTTATTGCACATCTCCCAGAGTCCTCTATAGAGTTTTCAATAGGCTTTAATCAGTTTGCCCAATGCATTGGTGGGGGTTCCTCTGCCTGGATGTTTGGCTGCTGCAGTGTGTCAGCTCCTGTGCTCACTAGGGTGACCCAGTCCTTGGCTGATTTTTAAGCAAATATTGCTACTTGTGTGATTTCACAACACCCCTGTCCTTTCTCTCCCACTATAACACCTCTCTGACATAGCACTGTGTTGCAGAATAATACAATTTAAAATTGTAAAAGTGGTATGTTTTATTTCCAGCTG
>VZTT01044152.1:18668-31429 GCA_013400855.1 Buphagus erythrorhynchus | reverse complement strand
CCCTACGGAGAAATGCCCATCCGCCCACCCAGAAATCCCAGTTTTAACCTGTCCTCCCAAATCTCCTCTTCCCGGCCTTCCTCCTGCTCCTCCTGCGTCTCCTCCTCCTCCCGCAGCCGCCCCGCTCCGCCCCAGCGCGGCCGGGCAGGCGAACGCCGGGGGGTGTTGTGTCCCTGCGCGGCCGCCGTACCGCCCGCTGGGGCAGGGCGGCGGTCGCCATAGGGACCCGGCCTAGGCTGGGGGTGGCCTCGCTCGGCCCTGGCGGCGGGCGGGGCGCGGGGCGGTGGCGAGGGACAGCTCGGGCCGGCGGGGATGAGCCATGGCTTCCGTGAAGGTGGCCGTGCGAGTGCGGCCAATGAACCGCAGGTGAGTGTGGGCCCCCCCCGCGGCCTTCTTCGCTCCGAGGGGTGCGAGGAGCGCCGTGTCGCGGCTCTGCGGGCGGTGACAGCCGCTGCGGAGGCGGAGCTCTGCCGGGGGTTCGGGGGCTCCCGGCGCTCGGCTGAGCCGCTCTGCCCCGCAGGAGCGACTGCTGGGAGCGCTTCTCCTCCCCGGGAGGTTGGGAAGTGGCTCCCCGGTGAAGCGGAGAGAAGCGGGTCTTTGCCTGGGAAGCTCATTCTGTCATGGTCTGAAACATTGCTTTGGTCCTTCTGTAATGATGGAAAAGTTACTCTGGTGAAGGTAGAAAACTCTTTTGAGAGAAGGGACCTGCCAAGGATGTACAGTCAGGCTTCTAAAATGTGAAAGAAACCTACTTTATCTGGAAACAGCAGCCTTTTCTACCTGCTTGAGAGAGAGAGATTGTTGTCTATTTCATTTGGAGCCATTATGGTTAAAGATTATCAGCTTATGCTCAAAATATGTGTATCTATCTATCTATCTATCTATCTATCTATCTATCTATCTAGGTATATATAAACCAGGCAGTCTGCTGCATTTACTGTATAGACAGGAGTTCATCACCTACTTCCTGAGATGTGTCTGGGAAATAAACACCGTTTTCTTTCATGAAATACGTGCATAATGTGCACGATAGAGCTGATGGTCTAATTTTAGAACCATATGTGGAGAACTGTCCAATTCTACTGCCAGTGCTCTTCCTCTTCCCTTGTTCTGAAGTGATGTAGCCAGTTCAAAAGAAAAGTGGTTTAAAGCACAGGCAGCCCATCAGACTCCTCCTGTTCCTCTCACTTGATCTGATTCAAGTGTTTAAAACACACAACTTCTCACATTCTTAAAACCGCTCAATATCTTGTTTTCAGTGAGGGAAAGACAAACCTTATGAAAATAGAGCTGATGAAGGTAGGAAGGGGAACATATTGCAGGTTGGTTTTGAATAATTTAGGTGGATGGAGGTGAGTAGTTGGAGGTCTGGGTTGGTGAATAATTTGTCACACCCTCTTGCTTCCCCCTGCCCTCTTCCCTCAGGTCTAACCATATGGTTCTTAAAAATTTTTAAATTATTCTATATATACACTCTACTTTCCCTTCAAGAATCTCTGACAAGAGTTAGCTTAGGTCTTCAGGGTATTAATAAGACTTGTTATGTGCAATGTTTTGGAAGCATGGAGAAGTTTTGCAGGAGAACTGTACCTGCGATCTACTAAGAGACAAAAGAGACACAGAAATGGAAAGCACAGGACAGAAGAGAAGGCTGGTAATTGTGATAGGCAGTGGAAACAGACCTGTAGTGAGTGGAAGTTCACAAGTGTTGTGGTAAAGGAATATCAGACTCTGGACCTGGTGTCTCTATTGCATGTGGGATTCCCACTCGGATGGGACTGGATCTGAGCATACCAAGAAAATGATGAAAATGGTTTGTGATACATGGAAAAGGGCAAACCTGAGAGCAGGGCAGACAGAGGCCTGGTGTGGTCCTAGGGGCAAGCTGAGAAAATGGCCTTTGTCACAGCTGTGTGGCAACTAGCAGGCTTACCCTGACACTGGTGTCTGGCCATGCAAACTGTGAAGAGCCTACCAGTTTAAGTTGCTAAAACCTTGGAGTTCATGGGATGATGTTAGATGTCTATGAACCATTATGAGGAAGCTGGATTTAGTGTCCTGGGATGTTGCTCTTAAGTACTGTATTTTTTCAGAGGCACAGTTGGTGTTTGGTGTGGGACCCAGCACTGGGGTCATTGGTGTTCCTTGCTGTCAGTCACTGCTGGACTTATGCTGTGTTTTGTGAAACTATCCTAAGCCTGAGAGGATCCAATAGCTTTTCCTATTGCAATAGGAAAGGCATGGTGAACTGTAAGCCAGGAACAGTAATCTTATTTTTCTTAGTGGTTTCTCAGAATTGTTAGAGTTGGAAGTGGCCCCTGGAGATCATCTAGTCCAGCCCCCTGCCAAGGCAGGGGCACCTTGGCAAGTATTCCCTTGCACATGTCTTCTCTCAGCTGTGCTCCCTTTGCCTTTTTGGGTCCCTGTGGAATTTTACAGAGGAAAGGCCTTTCTGCCCCTTCAAAAGAACTTTACAAGCACGTGTTCATTCTCCAGCACTTAATTTCAAAATCCTTAAAGTTAAACTTGCTTTGGTTTGTTTGAAGTTTAATAATATAATGCAGCTTATTTCATGAGTCATTTTTAATTAGAGAAGACACAGCTGATGAATGGTTATAGGAAGTCTCCTGCATTATGGAGCAATTGCACCGTGTGGTGTCACAGTCCTGGTAATTGTATACTAAGTCATGAACATGGATTTTAGAATGAAACGTGATGGGGAGAGGGCTGCTTAAGGATTACTTGCTGTTCCATTGCTTAGCTAACAAACTTTTTTGTTTTCTTCCTCTGTGATTTATTTTTAGTCTTTGTTTTCTCTGACTTGACCTGGAAAGAATTTGTTCAGTGGTGGTGTTAAAGTCCTTAACCATTCTTCTTGGAATAACATCCCAAACTGTGTTACGCAGATGTTACACTGAAATCATTTGACTCTATCTCTGCATAATGTAATAAAAGTATGTCTAATGGCTTTACAGTTACTGCTTTGAAACCAGGTGTAGCATGAGCTTAGAAAGTTCAGTTAGTTGGTGAGTCTCCATGTGTCATTTGATTTCTCTCATTCAACACTGAATTGCCATGACAGCCTTTAAGTCTGTACTTATAGCTGTAAGTTTCTGTAAAGGCAGCAAAAAACTTGCCAGCTGGCTGAAGCCTTGGTCTTTATCATTGGATAGAAATTGGCAGGGAAGTGAGCTTGGGTGTTTGATATCTTTTGCTTTGGCGAGGTAATGGATTTGGACACCATGATCTCTAAGGTTCATTTTCCAACACAGTCAGTAGAAGCATTCATAAGATGGGATTGTTGAGAAGTGTAATCGGATTTGAGACACTATTTGCTCACATACTGGACAGATGACTTTGGGTGACTGGTTACTAGTCACTATTTTCTGCATAGTGTGATATCTGGGATCCTGATAAGCCTCACCTGATTCTGGCTCTCTGTTTTGTATTATGCATAGTTGTCTGCACACTTCAAAATAAATGCACTGCTTTATGTTCATCTGTTCAGAGTCTTTAAAGAAGAAAGAGGGAGTAGTATTTTATTGCTTCCATTTCATATTACATTCTTCTTTATGTACACTAGAATTCAGTCAGTGTTCCAGGAAGCCACTTTTATACTTTTGTCAGTGTCTCGGTTTGAGACAATTTAAAGAAGAACATGCTGGAATGAGTTATCTCCTTTATTATTTGAATAATCCCTTTCCACCAATAAAAAAGTAATACCAATAGAGTAATGTTAAAAAAAAAAAAAAAGCAAAACAAAACACGGTTTATTAACAAACAGGATGCCAACAGGTAGGAAAAAAAGTAGATATCAAAACTAGGCAGACCTCACCACCCCAGTGGAACAAAGACAATACGGCGTCAGGAGAGGCAGGAACTTCACGGCGCAGCTCCAGCAGTAGAGGAAGGCTCTTCCCACCTTGCCATGGCGAGGCAGAGGATGGTGGGCACGGCAGGCGAGGCAGCTGGGCTGGCAGCGCTCGCTGTCCTCCTTCTTCCCGGCTGGCAGCGCTCGCTGTCCTCCTTCTTCCCGGCTGGACGCGGTCAATGGCAGCTTGGGCTGCAGTCGCACTTAGGGCCAGACGCCCCCGGCTCTCGAGTAGGAAGCTGCGGAGTTCACCCTCAAGGCAGCCTAAAAATCGCCACCTCTGCTTTTCCGAGCCGAGAAAAAACGAAAAAAAACCTTTGCCTGTGCGAAGATCGAACCGCCCGTGAAGCAAACACCAGCCACACAAAGCCGCGATCTGAATCTGGGCGGGCAGCTTTTATAAAACGCCTGCTCCAAAAGCCAAATTACTGCCCCCCCCAACATTTCCGGCTGCAGGGCCTTAAAGGCACAGTAAGGATTTTTGGGCTCAGATGATTACGGGATACATTATCATTATGAATCACCCCAAGACAGGCAGTTAAATAAAACTATCTAAATTATGCCAAATAGGAAAAAATGTTTTGATACTTAATTAAGGAAATACTTAATTCTTCCAAATACTGCCACTAATTCTTGTGGCTCTCAATGTCTTGTACCTGATAGCTCTGTTCTGTTTGGCTTTTAATTCATGAAGTAATAGACAGACACAGGCTTTTTCAGATTTCTAACCCTTTTCATCTGTTTCTTGTATTTGCGCAAACTAACTATTGTATTTAACTGGTTGAACAAACTAAATTAGAGGTGTGTGCTGTCCTTACCTGCAAAGATGCAGCTGACATCAGAACATGGGTCTGCACTGCAGTAAGTTCATCTTCTCTGTACTTACCAGTGCTCAGCATTTTTAGAATTTCATTTAAATGAGTTGCCTAGACTTTTTCATGGCTCTCTTCTTACTGCCCAATATAAGGAAATAGAAATTCCAATTTGATTTAAAGTTTAAATCATCAGTTTTTTTTTCTCTGACTGCACACATTTCTTGGATTTGCTCTCCAAACAGAAGTGACCAATGGGGATGGCAGAAGTACCTGTCAGACACTGTAGTGCTCTATGTAATTATGCAGCCATTCACAGTTATAGCATGAAGATTAAAAACTTTTCTACTGATCATGGGGAGACAGAGAAAATATGTTCTATTGCTTAGAGACTGCTTCTGTGTGACTCTGGGATTTGTTTGGGTTAAGATATGATTACTTTAATCCACAAATTCAGTCTGTGTGATTATTCATTAGATGTAAGTTGGCCCTCTTGGTTAACTTCTTGGTTATGCCTGTAAGTCTAAGCAGCTCCTCTGCATGCAGAGCTCGAGGCAGAGTTCCTTGGGAAATTTACGACCAGTATCTATAAAAATAACTGCTTGCACAATCCAGGATGTATCAATGGCAGTGTTTTTAATGGTTCAAGTTAATAGAGCAATGCAAAGGACAGAGATATAAAAGAAGCTGTTTTGTTTTCCAGTGAACTTGTGATTGGAGTGTTTTTGTAGCAGGAAAAAGAAATAAACAGGTAAACAGTGAAGAGGCAGCTAAATTCTTAATTTCCATTCTAAATGTTTACAAGTGATTTAGGTAGGAACTTACTGGGAGTATGAAATTTATAATTAAATATCCATGCTTTTAGAATTGAGAAGCAAAAAACATGCATGGAAAATGTGTTACAAGATTGTCAATGCAGGGAAGAGGAATGAATTGGTGTCTCATAAATTACAAGTTTAAAGCACGAGTTACTGTATATTTTTCATTTTCAAGTTACTGTGTGTATTTTTAATTTTCATAAGCTTATAAAGAGTGTTTTAACAAAATGTAACATCAATGTATCACAGGTGAAATGAGGAATGATGGAGTGATTAGAAGGAAGGACACTCATAGCTAATATCATATCTGTCTCTGCAGTACATAGGGAAATTTTTACTGCATTGCTTTCCAAACACTGATTGCTGGTTGTTGCTCTTAAGAGGTGTCCAGAGTGATCTCAGATACATAATTCAGAGCTTAAATATGGCCAAGTGTTGCAATACTGTCGCTTTCTGAATGACTGTACCGATGAGGATAAGCCATTTATCAGCAAGCTGAGTTTGCTATTTCCTGTGGTAACTGTTGGAACTTCCATTTTAATAATGGTGCTTGTGATTTGATTTATAATCACGCACAATTTCTCTACTATAAAAAGAAGTTGAAAGATCCTTCAACAGAGTGAGCCTCGTGTGCCTGGGGTGAATGTATATCTGTCTTGCCTCTGCCTTTTTATGTGGTTGAGTTTGAATCCAGTAAAAATTTACTTTGATGCTGAGTTGGCAAGCTGAGCTAACTGTTCTGAATGTGGCTTTTTTTACCTTGCCACATTTTGTGTTCAGAACCTTGAACTTATTTAGTAACCTCTGGCAGATTCCTCCTTTTTTTCAAAGTAGGTATGTTTCTCTCCGTGAAAAGTAAGAAAGTAATGAAAGTAAGGTATGCATATTTGTACATATAAGTCCCTTCATCAGTGTGCTGCTTCTGTTGTTAGTGCTGGATCAGTGCATAATGGTGTAGACTGATCCAAGTTCTTGGATACTAAGAGCCCTTGAAGTCTGGAAGAAGAAATGTTCTTAGTTTTGTAAGATACATCAATAAATGTTTTTACTTTCTATCTCTCATCTCTTCAAGAGGAACAAACTGTAGGAGGAGTTCTGTTCTACAGTATGGTCATGAATCTTCTCAGGTTAGGTCCTCTGCTACAGGGAGGAGCAGAGGAGTGAACATCAGCCTGACAACGTCCACGTCACCTCTCCTGAATAGTTGCTGCCTAGTACTTGTTCAGTTGTGGGTTACAAAGTGGGGAATCTGATCTGTGTTTTACCCTGTAGGTGAAATGACATGATATTTGTGTGGCCATGTGTTCAAGATGTAAAACTCGAGAGTAAAGAGAGGTGGGTAGGACATGGAGATGTACCTGTTCTGCAGGGACTGTTGTTCCCTGGTTTTGGTGATACTTTATGTCAGACCTGGTGAGAATGTGTTCTTTGAGAACAGGTATCAATGACATAAATTACAGCATAAACATTTGTGATCAGGTAAAAATGACCTTAAGGATTATAAAAGTCTGAGAAATTATATTTTGGCTATTGTTATTGCTGTCTGTAGTTCTGGAATGAAGATGCAATTGAGGTAGCAGTGTTTGCTAAGCATCATAGGTGCTGTATATTGTGAGGGTCCTTTAAATGGTATCTACACAGATCATATATTTGAGAAAGGGATGTAGTAAGTTGGATTATAAGGCTATAGACAGACCATTAAAAATGAGGAGAACCTGCTGTTGAGGCAACTGAAGTAGAATCAACAACTTGCTCACAACAGAGCATTGACACGAAGGACTAGAAAATAATTTTAAGAAAGGAGCCTAGTGGCCTTACAGAAAAGGTTGGTTGCCATATATAAGAATAGGAGCTGTCAGAAATCTTATAATCAATCTATTTTAAGGCCTTTTTTTTGTGTAAGAGTAATAAATATTGGTAGATAAATAATTCAGATCTGTTTATGTAGGAATGGAAGAAGCAGTTGGGAGGTGAGGAAAAAAACACCCAAGTTATTTTACTCAGGAGTTTAAGGAGAACATTGCAAGGGTAAAGCAGAACAGTTGCTCTTCTGAAGAGCATAAATTGAAGGTGGTCTAACCATGTGTTTGGTAAGGGGTGGTAAAACAGTACTGGAGAGCTGGGTTAAGGGGCAGGCTCTGAGGAGAGTGTCCTTTGCTAAAATAAGACGTTCAAGTCAAATAGAGAAGCTATCAGCAAGGATGAGAGTTGACTGGGAGTTTGGATACCACAGGTCAGGATATTCTAGAAAAACTTGTTGGACTCAGGCTTTTCCACAATATCAAATCTCAGCAGTGCTCTAGGGAGCTGAAACTTAAAGAGCTGAAACTTAGAGGCTTAGCACTAGAGAATGCCAACACTCTCTGGTGTTTGTTTCTCTGCAGTTTCTCACCTGTGCTGAAGTACATGGTCTTTGAATGTTAGTGACTTGTTTTTCTCTTCTTTCTTTGCCCTTTCTCTTGGTGGTTAATTTTTGAAGCTTTTCTGCTTAGAGGCAATGGATTTGAACTTAAGAGTGTGCTGCACTCTCCTTGTTTGCAATCCTTGTTTGCAAATACATCTCAGAGCCAAACAGTGAAGCTGTGGTTGGTGCTTCCCCCAGCAAGCCCCTGTGTTAATACTTCATAAAATCCTGTTTTTGGAACCTCATTATCTGAATTATATTAGAAAAGATCAAGAAAAGTGATGGGAGTCCTTGATTCAAAGAGTATCAAGCTACGTGTGTACTCTATTTGTTATGACTACCAGAATAGGTTAGAAGATGCAAATCTAGACATATTTGCAGGGCTTAAATGATGAAAAGAGAAATTAAATACTTAGTTATGGCTCCTTCTTAATATCTCTGGAGTAATGGAATGAAGCTAATAATGGATCAGCTTAAACAGTATCTAAGGAATTACTTCTGGTGAGATAGTGCAGGTTGTGTAAGAATCTCCTGAGGGGAATGAAAGCTCAGGCAGTTGGATAGAAGCTAATACCTTTTAAGAAAGTCATTAGGGAAATCTTGCTTCAATGAGAAGGTGAGACTAGACCTGGTTGACTGTTAAGTAGCTCCTGTGCTTGCCATTCTATCTCAGACCTCCTCTTCAATGGTTTTTGCACAGCTTTATACACAGAAGTAAGACTAAATGGGATATGCTGTCTTTAAAATTGGATCTTGCTCTTTTCATCTATCAAAGAGGATGGATCAGAGTCCCCAAGTGTAGAGCTTTATCCTTGTGTTGGTGAGCAGCAAACCTTGAGTGGTCTTGTCTGCTGCAGAAGAAGCTCCAATGAGTTTCAGCCAAGTACTGGATTCCCAATAAGTGAAGAGTTAATAGCTGGGAGTGGCAGTTAATTTTCCATAAGCCATCAGAGGTTAGGAAGCCCACTTACAGCCTCTGCTTACATGTGCTTGTTTTTCTATTCTCTTTAGTGCTTTCATACAAATACTTCAGAAGTATTGTGGAAGTGTGTGGATTTGTCACAATCATTACCTTGTTTTGTCTGTCTCCCTCCATAGTGTTGAAGAACAAAAACCTTCCAGTGCCACCAGGGCTGGAGCACTGTGGCAGCATGGACATATGGGGCAGCGTATTTAGACTGGCCTCATGTACAGTTTGCAATCCCCAAAACTTTCTGGTCTTAAGCATTTTGGACTTAAAAGCCTAGTTTTAGAATAGTGTTTTCCAAGTCCTTTATTTTAGTATTCTCAAACACGTTGCCAGGTTACCTATGCACGTTACATCACTGAAATGATGAACAATAAAATACTTTTAACTCCTGCTTTTTGTTGAGAATTTCCTGAGACCAGAAGAAAAAAGGTGAATAAGTCTCTCTAAATTGTAGCTTTCCTGATGAATTGAAGTGAGAGAAAGTTGAGTCTGTTTGTTTTTCAGGCTTTATTTATTTGAAATTAAGACTAGTTATGAAATAAATGGGATTAGCACTCAGCTGTTCTAACCTAACTGAGCCCTTGGACTTGAAGACTCTTAGAAGTCTTGAGTGTCTGAAAGGCAGGTATTGTTGGTGAGAACAGCTGATTGAAGAGTCAAGGACTCTATTTTGCAGAGACTGTGAGTACAAAGCCAGGGTTATTTACTGAGAGAGAGTTTTTCAGAGTTATTTAACAGAAAGAGTGCATAGATAGCATCAGCATCTTAATTGCTGATGGGCTGAAGTTCTTATTGTTCAAGAGTGAGACACTTCAAATATTAGCTTTATGAAGACTCTTATCCAGAAAGTTTATATTGTAAATACAAAGCAATAGTGAGATGCAGAAACTTGGGAGTACACTCATAATTTTTCTGTATGCTTTTACATTGGAAAAATATTTGTACTCAGATAACTCATTTGTTGTTCAATCTAGATTGTTTCTGTGTGTCTCAGTAAAGGAAAAAAAATGACAGTAGAAAAGCCTTATGGATTACTTGAGGAGCTAAAAGAGTCATTAAGTCAGGTGCAATTTTTTTCCTCCCTGAATTTCTAATTTGAGGACTTCCTACCCCAAAAGACAAGGGCACTGCAGGGAAACTGTGAATTTCTGAATCATGTTGTGCTATTCACAGAAGGTTAATACTGCCTTTGACTTGGGATAGCAGGGACAAAAGAACAAATTGGAAGAAACAAGATATAAAAAACAAGTACACCATGTATCACATGGGCTGAAATCCAGGAGTCCTAGAAAACCTTCGTAGTGGTATAATAGTTATAACAGAATTCCAGAATGTCATTCATATCAACAGTTGTGTTTGAGGTTATATTTTATGTTGCTTCTGCCAAAGATGGGCTTTTGCTACATTTTCTTAAAGACTACTATAAGAAATGTGTAAGAAGAGGATTCACATTTGGGTATCTTAAACTTTAGCTGTGCAGGACTAGTTCCTGCTGGTAAAACCATTACTGAGCCTGGTCAGTGTACAGGCATAGCAGGAAAGTTACTCTTGAGGTAGTCTTCTAATTGAATATTAAATCTTTTCCAGGTTATTGGGAGATCATTTACCATGGTGCATGTAGATATAATAACTTTAAGTTAGCTGTTGCTTATGATTTAAAAATTTGCATATGTGGCCACTCACCAGCTGTTATCTGAGTTCTTGGGAGATGGAGCTACCTCAAATATTATTACAAAAAAATTTAAAACAGGTCAGATACATGATTTAATATAGTGATCAATCTGTGTGTGTTACTGTGAGTGTGCATAGTTTTCCCAAGAACACCAGATATCATTTGATAGAAGACAGCACAAGGACACCTGTATGGTCATATTTTAGGAGCCTTACTGCAATATATTAAACCTGCTGGCTTTCAGTGTTGTTGGTAAAATTTATTCTTAGGGCTCAAATTGTTTAATATAGGCTGTCCTTCGTACAAGAACCAATATGTGTGTGCTAGTATAGACTTTGAGATTATTTCTGTTTCATGACATACACAAGATTTCCCTTGTGTCTGCATTTTCTGTCACTGGATTTATTGTTCTGGTTTCAGCTGCACAGTGGAGAAAGTCCTGGGACTAGCAGAACTCTCTCTTTTAATTAATTTTAAAATTTGCCATTTTTTAAATACCAGTAGGAGGGAATGGGGGAATAAATCTGCAGTAGCAAATTATGAAGATTCTGTTGATCACAGAAAACTCTATGCCCATACAAAATGTGCTTGATGACAAAATTCTCTCTTAAAGTACCAGATAGGTGCAGAGTTTCTGTTTCTTACTGAGACAAATGCAATCTGATCATTAGGATGCTGTTTCTTTTAATTTCAGTGCCCAGGAGATTTTTCTTCTGTTGTCTTGTCTGGCTGAAAGTGAGGTGGAACTCAGGAGCTGGCACAGCTCATCTGTCAGCCAGCCCGGGCTCATTTGGGGCTTTTGAATCTGTTGGCTGATGTCAGCTGGGTTTGACAGCATAGTAGAGGTCTTGAAGATAATGAAGATGTGCTGTCAAAGAAAATGGGTGGCTGTCAAGGAGCCTCCAGAGCTCTCCTGAGCAGGGAGGAGGCTGCCACCCGTATCAGCTGTCACTGGATGCCCTGAGGACTCCTTTCAAACTGAGGCTGAAGGACTTCTGACTGCGCTTGTGCCACTTGATGTACAATGTATAGGTGTTGACTTTAACATGTTAGTGTAGGCATGGCTTCAGCCATTTAATTATGGCCTTGTAGCCATGTCAGTCAACACCATGGCATCACTTGGAGATCAGGATTCAGAGAGATTCATTCACCTTTTTTCTCTGTTGGACTCGGGAAGCTTAGGATATGCTGTGCTATTGCCCTGCTGTGGAGACAGCTGTGATTTTCATGCAGTGTAATCATGTAGAACCAGTGACCCGAACCACCATGGATTTCCAGAATGGTGTCACTAGGTCAGATTGCTTGATTTGTTTTAGGTCTCAGCCAGCATTACATTGAAACTACTTGTTATTGATGTTTGTGGAAAAAAAGCTCCAAAAAGTGATGAAGATATTTTATTTGCAGACTACCAGTTTTTAACTCTGCCAGATATTGAATTGCATTTTTTAAAAGTGTACTTTCTACTAAATGGTTTGATAAGCATTGAAGATGCTAAAAAAAAACACAAACCAAACAAAAACCTCTGACAGGAAAGAGAAATTGTGTGATACTTCAGATTGCAACAACTTTGCTTTTCCTGTAGTTACAGAAAGTAATGAAGAATTTCTTGTATAGGAGGGTTTTTGCTTGGTTTTTAAAAGCATACAGTTGAATTCATGTTTCTCTCTTGAGTTACCTCTGGCAAAGGAAAGTGCTCTTGGTCATGTAAATGGGACATCAGTGCAAATACATAGTTACTATATTATCAAGGTACCAGAAAAATGAAAAGTTATTTCTGTGCCACACTTTATGCTTGTTTTCCAGTTAAATTTACCTTGAATTCTCCCAGTTATTAAGCAACTCCCATGCTTTCACTTTGTGATCCCAGAAATACACCTTGGTAGTGAACAAGAAGAGTGATAAAACAGGAAATAACATTGTGCCTAAAATGCAAAAATAAGTAGAAGGAACTTTGCTGAAAAGAAAAGCCATTGAGCATGAGTTGGTTTATGAACTTTTAGACTATGTTTTTGAGTAGCTGAAGAGCAAAATCACACATCTGCTCTTCACTATAATCCTCTTCCAAGAGATTTTCCATTAAATTTCTACAGTCAAATGTATTTCCAAGAGTATATTGGACAGATATCTATTTCAACACAGGTACTCTGTGGGCAGTTCAAGTAGTGGCTGTGTCCTTGGCTGTGTGGCCTTGGAGGTTTGCTGAAGTGATCTTTT
>VZTT01044152.1:497-10547 GCA_013400855.1 Buphagus erythrorhynchus | reverse complement strand
ACGAGGGAGAGAGAGCCAGAGCACAAGCCCCTCACCTCAGCTCTTCTTTTCTGGTGTTGCCCCTCTGCTCCCCCCTTCGAGAGAAAACTGTTAACTGAGCTTATGGGTGTAGACCCAAATACTTAGCATAACAATGGGAAAAATTCCACAAAAAGTAAAAGGGAAAATTCAACCCCCAACATCTTCCCTGGTTGTTATGATGTAGTCCAGAATCCTGTTGGCTTTCTTTGCCACACTGGTTGCTCATGTTGTGCTTGCTGTCCACAGGACCCCCAAGTCCCTTTCCACAGAGCTGCTCTCCAGCCAGATATATTCCAGTCTTTGCTGCACTCCTGGATTATGTTCTCTCATGTGCAAGACCTTATATTTGTTGAACTTCGTAAGGTTCTTGTTAGCCCATTATTCCAGCTTATCCAGGTCTTCCTCCAGGGCTGCTGTCCCTTCTGATGTGTCAACTTCCCTACTTGGTTTGGTGTCTTCATCAGACTTCATTGTGGTACACTTGGTCCCATTGTTCAGGTCACTTATGAAGAATTAAACAGCATTGGGCCCAGTATTGATTCCTGGAGACCCAACTCATGACAGGTTTGCAGTTTTACAAGGAGCTGTTTGCTGCCACCCTCTGAGTGTAGCCTGTAAGCCAATTCCCATCCACCACATAGACCTGTTGTCTAGACCATAACACGTTGGTTTCTTTAGCAGCAGGCTGTGGGAAACCATGTTGAAAGCCTTGGAGAATTCCCAGTGGACAATGTCCATTTCTTGTGCCACATCGAGTGAGCAGGTGTATATATTTGTTGCAATGGATTAAAATTATGCTGTTGCAGGAGTGTGTTTTTATGTAATTTTTAATACTGCTTCTGTCTGTATGCTACTAACCCTTTAATGTGTCACACCTTCTAGTAGTAATCAGAGATTTTGGGAGCTGTTTATTTTAAAGAGAAATATTTATAGTTGGAAGAAGTTTATTTAAGTGATGCTTGGTTGTTTTGGACAAAACTCAGTAATTTTTGTTCAGTAACAAAGCCAAACATTTCAAATGTTACTGCTGATTTTCTATGCCCAACTTGAGACAAAAAAAAAGGAGATACTGATTTTGACAAAATTAATGATCAGCTTTTTCTGTAGATACTGCTTTTTAAACCTCTTTTGAAGAGTCAGAAGACTAAAAAGGTCCTTAGAGAAGGCTGTCAGGTGAGAAGCAGAAATTGGGCATGACAGTAGTTCATCAAACCCTTATGAGGTTATACAGGAAGTTTAATTTTAAGGACTGTGTCCTATTGAGCACTGCAGGAAGAGGAAGGTGTGATAGGAGGTATTTGGCAGTTTGTGAGTAAAGAATGGAAGTAGTTTCTCGCAGTTGCCTCTGTGACTGTCCAAGGACAGAGACAGCCCACTAAACTTTTGGGAGTGGAGCAGTTTAGAAAGGCTGACTGATGAAGCCTGTTCACCAGGCAGCCTCTGTAGGTTTCATTCTTTAGTCCTTGGGAAAAGAAATGTATTGTGTCTTCTCCCAGTAGAAATGAAAAGGAGAATATTAGCACTTATCCTTCTTTGGATAGATCACTCTTCTGAAATATAGTAAGATTGGGCTCTTTGCACCTCCTCTAGTTTAGGAGAGTAAATTAGCTGTAAATCTTTTTCTTTCAGTTGTCACAAAATAAGTAGCTTTATATTTACCTCAATATCATAAGCAGAATAGACTTTTCTAACCAGAAAAGATCTCACGACCTAGGTGTGAATTTCTATTTCAGAAATTTATAAAAGTGACATTTTTATGAGACTGCCTCACTATATATAATGACTGTAATCATCAAAACAGTTTGCAAATGAATAGATGCTGAAGTTTGTTTGACACAATTCAGTACTAAAGATCTAATCTTCTTGGCATGATACATAAATACTTGAATCTGGCTTTGTATAGAGTGCATATAAAGTGTACTTAGCTGGCAAGTTAAATGCCTCAAAATTGATGATCCTGTCAGAGAAACTACAGTGCTGTAAGAAAACTTGAATTGGAAATGAATACTCTTTTTTCCCATCTTCTCTTTAAAAAGCCTGGGTTCTGTTCTCATTTTGTTTTCAATATTTGCTGTTCTTGGCTCTGGAAGACTTATTCTGCAGTTCTGTGTATAGCAATCATTTCAAGAAATATGTGGGCCAGTTAGAATGTTGAGCAGAAATACTGAAATGAGCAGAGATCTATAAAATATCAGAAAAGTCAGACTTGGAGTATGCAGAGAAGGCAAGATTCTGGGGGATTAAAAGCCAAGACTGGAAAGGCTGCTACAGAGAATAATTTGCTCCTTATGCTCAAGGTAGATGGGCAAAACTCAGTACATTTAAATTGCAATAAGGAGTTTTCTGGTTAGATAGCACAGAGGAACAGGCTTTTAATGAGAAAGTTCATCTTTGGAGTGGCCTACCTATTTTGGTTCTTCTGATTTCCATGTCTGGAAACTCAGTAGGCCAGAAAAAAAATAGTCCTAGCTGTAGTTGATCCTGCCCTTCAGCTCTAGGGGGTGAAAATGAGAAAGTATTTAAATATAGTTTCCAATAAAGAGTGTACATTCTTTAAGATGTACATTTTACTAGCATAATACTTGGGGAACTGTGTGTGCTTCCTTTCTCAACATTATATTGCTAAGGTTGAAATTACTCAATTAGAGTTTGTACTTCCTATTTTAATCCTCTCTTTGTGTTTGCTGAATTATGTCAGACACTGATGATTGGCCTAAAACTTTGTGATAGAACTTCCATGTTTTTTCCCCTAAGCTTTAATTAAAACTATTCAGTTGTTTCCAAGCATGAGATGACAGAAAAGTATTTTCCCTCTTCCGTTCCATTAAAAAAAATTAAAATAAAATGTGTGTGGGAATTTCCAACACTGACCCATGAAACTTTACCTGGAAATAGAGACTGATAATTGACAGATATTAGGAAAGGCTGCTCCTCTGTTGCCAGAGGCAGCTGTCTCAAAAAAAGCCTGATTAATCTTCAAGTTTCTCCCTTAATCTAGGATTTTTTTTGGTTGTTTTTTTTTTTTTTTTTAACCCAAGGTGCAGTCATGTGAAGAACTAGGAAAGATAGGAGCAGAGAATAGATTATTATTTCAAAGAATGCAGCTTGGTTTGAGAAGGATAGAGAGGCTCTGATTAAGAGGAGGAAAAAGCTGGGAAAAGGCGAAATGGAGGGATAAAGTATAATTAAAAAATAGAAGAGGTTGGATGATGAATTAGGAGTTTTGTCTGGGCAAAGGAATGAGCTGGGAGCAAGCACCCCTATGTCAGATGAGACCAGACTCTCCTGCTCCTCTGCTGCTGGGGAAAACCCTCACCATAGCTTACTGCTTGGCTGGAGAGGGCTCTTCCTGGACCAGCAAGGAAAGCTGCATGCGAAGTTTCTGGGTGTCTCAGTGAGATAGGTTTTATTCAGTTTTCTTTATTAAACCAACCAAGCATTTCATGCATAAAAACTCTTTATCTGCAGAGACAAACATTCAGGAGTTAAATATCAAATTAAATTTGGCAGGACTGTGGGATATGGTGAATGAAGGTTTAATTTTGTCATCATGTACTAATTTATTCAGAGGACTTGCTGCACTTTTCAACACAGGAAGGCCTGTGGCCTGGGAATTGGGAGTTTGAATGAGAATGTCCCATGACTGTTTGTATATGGTTCTTGCCCTGTACTCTGCAGTTGTTGCCAAGTCCACAGTGAAATGAGATAGAAGCAGTTAAGGTACTGGTGAGATAAGGAAGCTCATGACTTATTCTGGGGATCCAGTCTCTGCCTTAAGCAGTTGGGATTATTCAAACTGAATGAGAGGGACAAAATGTATTCCAGTAGCAAAGAAATGAAGCTGGTTATACATTCCACACACAAAAGGGTTAAAGTGGCAAGGTGACTGCAGTTAGATAAGTGGCAAGAGAGTATTTGCTGAAAGGTTTTAATTTTTCCCCATTCTGGAGTCTTAAACTCTCCATTGGTCATCTAGGGTTTTATTTTTCAAAATATATTGTGCATGCATAATATATAGCCTTGGAATTAAGAATTGTTGTTATTGCAGGGTGATGCAGGTTTGATACCTCGAATTTGTGAAGGATTATTCAGCAAAATAAGTGAAAAAACAAAGCGGAATGAGGCATCCTTTCGAACAGAAGTCAGGTAGGTCTTGGCATGTTAAGAGTTTGCAGGTTATCAAACTTGTTTCAGTTACAACCACTGTGCTTCATTTTATCTCTGGGAAAAGTGCATATTTTTCCAAAATAGGTTTTTATGCTTGGCCTCAGTCCCATAATTGATTTTTGTTGGCACTTGCAGTCAAAATGCGCAGTACTAGTACCTTCAAGCCAAGAGCTGTGCATATTGCGGCATTTATATGACAGTGCAAATGCCTTTGCTGCTGGACAGCATCTTCCCTTTTTTTTACCCTTTATTTCAGACTAGCATTAGGAGATCTTGTGAATGTCTGCTTTCTTTCCACTTTCTTCTTGCTTTTTTGGCTTTTTCCTTTATGATACAATACCTTGTAGTTGTTGTTATTTTAAGCCAACTTTGGATCTATTTTCTTTCTCCAAGCCTCTTGCTTTCAAACTTGTGTTAGTATGGCTTTTCTTTTATAAAAGGCTCTTGAATCAGTCAGTGGCTTTCTATTCTTTTTCTTTTCAGTTATTTGGAAATTTATAATGAACGTGTGAGAGATCTTCTCCGACGGAAGTCATCAAAAACTAATAATTTACGAATACGGGAACATCCAAAAGAAGGGCCATATGTTGAGGGTAAAAACACTTTAATTGTTTTACACTGCATATTTTATTAATATATTCTAAAATGTAGTGTCTACTTGTACAGGGCATTTTATCTTCTAAAATATAAATTATGATGGTTGCAGTGCCTTACTTCGGTAAAAAGCATTGAAGGAATAGCTTCTAATTTTCCATCTCTACTTGCTTGCCCAATCCTAAAATTATTAGAGTTTTTTATCTGTAAATTTATAACACATTTTTAAGTAATGTTAAGAGATGCAATTGGTTTTAATAGTTTGTTGACTATAATTTATGAATCTTAGATATTTAGATGAAATGAAAACCTATTAGGATCTAATTGTCTGAATCTGTTCTCTACCAGGGAAGGTTCACGTCTCTTGTGGGATTATGCTCATGTTATGCCATTAAATTATTTAGTAAGATTGCATTTTTTTTTCTTTTTTACTGTAAATGTGTAAGTTGTCCAGTGTTCATATGAGGCCTCATTCCTTTCCTTAGGTGATTAAACAAGTATGACAATAAATGCTAATTGCAGCAATAGTTTGCAGTAGTGAGGGTAATCTGAATCTTTTTGTGAAGAAAATTAAGAACATGTATGAGCATACTGTAACACTCTGCTTTTCTTCAGACTTGTCTAAACATTTAGTCCAAAATTATACTGATGTTGAGGAACTTATGGATGCAGGAAATATAAATAGGACGACAGCTGCAACTGGAATGAATGATGTTAGTAGCAGGTCACATGCCATTTTCACAATCAACTTCACTCAGGTAACAAAATAAAACTCCTTAGAGAGATTGGACATGTTTCTTTAGAGCATAGTGGTGTGTTTGCTTTATGTAGTAAACTCCTTTTCTAGTGATTCCTGCTCTTTGTTGTTGTTTTTGGGGGCTTTTTAGAAAGCCCATGAATGACCTGCTAGGTGAAGAGAACTTGGAGGTGGAGGAGAAATTGAGTGCAAATTTGTCTGTGCATGCTATAACTTGTTGAAAGCAATATATAAATGCAATATAAGTGTTGCAAGCTTAATAAAATGAATGCAGCACATGGTCACTGCATCATGTAAATTACAACTCACGGTGTCACAGCTTGTCTGTAAATGGCTAAAAAGTTGCAAATATTACAATTTAAAGAAATAATACAGGAATTATGCAACCATTCATTATCAAATGTCTTTCAGTGGTACCTCTAATACGCCTGTCTTCTCAAGATCTGCTATAGTAAAGTTAAATTCAGTCATGTGATGAAAAAGGCCACTAAATTTGATTCAGTAAAAGTGCAGTACTTCTTATCTTAACATACTTTTCTGTATTTTATTTTTTATTTTCTGTAGGCTAAATTTGATTCTGAAATGCCTTGTGAAACTGTTAGCAAGATTCATTTGGTAGATCTTGCTGGAAGTGAGAGAGCAGATGCCACTGGTGCCACAGGGGTTAGATTAAAGGAAGGAGGGAATATTAACAAATCTCTAGTTACTCTGGGAAACGTAATTTCTGCCTTAGGTAAGTCTCTGGTTTTTGTGCTTGTCTGTCTTGAGGTGTTTTGAGTCATTAAATACCTTTGTTTACTTACACAAATTATGGCCTAACATATTTTTGAAAATGAATGAAAAGACCTGATTTTTTTTTCTACCTCTTCATCACAGCTGATTTATCTCAGGATGCAACAAATCCTCTTTCAAAGAAGAAACAAGTATTTGTGCCTTACAGGGACTCGGTGTTGACTTGGCTATTAAAAGATAGCCTAGGAGGAAACTCCAAAACTATAATGATTGCCAGTAAGTGCTTTTACTTCACTTCTTTTAAATTCAAATAGTTCATGCTTAATAGGAGTTGATGTAAATATCCAGATGTTTTGTTAAGGCAGAACATGTTTTACACAGATTAGTGATTTCTTTCTTTCTGAGCTTTCTAGTAACATTGTCTTTTACTTACACTCTGCACAGCATAATTAAAGCTTTGTGCATCACTTGTATGTGAATCAATTGCTGTTCCAAACTGTTGTTTTTTTTTGCAACCTGGTCTCTTTTGACATCCTTTGGGAAAGGTGGTCACTTTTATGTAACCTTCTTAAAGCACACAACATTTTAACTTCTTGTCTAAATTTAATAACGATCAGTTGTCTTGAAAACTCATGTGGTTTCCTTTTTACCCATAGGAAGGTCTGCAAGGATTATGTAGTTTAAAATCCCACCTGTGCCATATGTATTGCAGGTTTGTCAACAAATTGGAATGGGAATTCCATTCCCAAAAAAATGAAAGTGAAGCCAGGATGATGTTTAAGGGGAGGTGAGGATTTTGGATGTTGGAAATGATAGAATGGTTTGAGTTGGAAGGGACCTTAAAGATTGTTTAGGTCCATCCCTCCTGCCATGGACAGGGACACCTTTCACTGGACCAGGTTACTCAGAACTCCATCCACCCCAGCCTTGTTTTGCTGATGGGTAGGGTCAGAGACACAGACACCAAATTAAGGAACAGTGTAATTTAATATAATGTAAAACTATAAACAATCACAAAAGGATAAGCTAAGCAAAGCATATAATAATTAGCGAAGAATTAGAAAAAGATACTAAGAAGTGCACCTAATCATTACAATGAAAGAATGCCTATAGTAGTTAAGAAAGATCCATGACCAGGTTACCCTAATAAAGATGCATCATCCAAGTGTGAGAGACATCAGCTGGGGGGGGAAGCTGTCACAGGAAGGACTGGAGAGCCACACCTGGTAATTGGGAACTGCTGTGGTGTGTCCACCTCTGGCCATGAAGCTCCCCCACTCTGCTATGGCAGTGGCCCAGTTTTTAAACTGTTAAACAAACAAGCTGAAATAATTTCTAATTTCATTCTCCTGTTGGCTTTCTCCCAAAGCCTGGCATGGACTCAAGGAGGAACCAAGGGAGTTGTCTTTGATTGTAATACCCCCCCCTAATTAGGGCAGATGTTGCCTTATCCAGTTTCTAGATGTATAAAGGTAAATACATGTTTTGCTGATAAATGAACATATATATAACACTGCTCTCTTAATGACCAAATACATATATATATATAACATTTGGTTGGAAGGTTCATCTACATGTCAGCTTTGGCTCAGGGCCTGTTGTTCAGGCCTTAGTACTTCACTGTTTCAGTGTCTCACCACCTTCTGGGTAAAGAATTTTGTCCTAGTATCTAATCTAAATCTCTCCACTTTTAACTTAAAACCATCTGCCAGCCNGTCTCTCGCCTTGTAACTTAAAACCATCTGCCAGCCCAGGATGCAGCAGGCTTTCTGGGCCTTGAGCACAGACTGCTGGTTCATGTTCAGCCACCAGAAAGAACCTCTAAGTTCTTTTCTCAAGGGCTGCTCACAGTGAGTTCTTTTCCCAATCTGTACTCCTGTGTGGGATTGCCCTGACCCAGGTGCAGCACCTTGCACTTGGACTTGCTGACCCTCACTGAGTCCCTGTGAGCCCACTTGTCAAGCTTGTCCAGGTACCACTGGATGTGAGGAGAAGAGCAGCTCTGAAATTCCTCCCACCCTTTCCTACTCAAATGAAATGTGGTCTTAACTTGTGCAGTCCCCTTTTGAGAATGTGGGATATTAGAATTGAGAGAATAAAATGTATCAGATCAAGTTCTGGTTCTTCAGAACCAGTCAAATTCTCTGGATAGCAGTTCCTTTGTTGCAGGATTTTGGGGATGTTTTTGGAATCCGTGCCACTTGTTTTCCTCAGGAGAATCATAGTAGTGCCAGTAGATGTTTGTGGACCAGACTCTGCTTTGGTTTTCTGGCTCTTTAAGTAAAGCTGTGCTGGCAACTTTTTTCTTGCTACTTTCTTGCAATTCCATGGTTGAGTAACTTTTTTTTTGACAGAGGGGTTGGGAAGAGAAGTTTTAGAAACGCAGTGAGCTTTAGGTGCCTACACTAATGATTACAGTACCCAGCTTCTTTTTCAGCTACTTCCTCATCTATTAGTGATCCTTCTGCTAGGCAGAGCCCTGATGGTTGATCTTTTCTCCAACAATAGAAGGTTGTTGAAGGTGTTGTGGTAGAATTCCCTAACAGCCCAACAAGCTATCTGGATTTGTCCTGCCTTTTCTATAATTAAGCACCAAAAAAATGCAGGAAGATCACTTTAAACTGTAGGAAAGGCTGTAGAAAAATATGTCTGATTTTGATTTGTCATATTTCTGTAACATACTGTAACATCCTTCCAGAAAGAGAATAATTGAGTAGTGGAGAGGAGACAGTAGATAAGATAAAGCAGGGAAGTGAGAGTATGAGCTAGGGGAAGTATAGGCTGTTTCCAAGTGCATCTCCTGTAGCTCAGAGTCTGTGCCACAAAAAAAATATTTATTGTTTTTGACAGAATGAGAAAGGACAAATTATTTTAGTTGCTTAATTAGTTTTTCAGGTGTTTTCATTGTCTGATTGTCTGGATCTCTTGTTCAGTTTGATCATTAAGATTTCTGGATGGTTTTCTCTTCTGTGTTTCCGCTCATCTATTTGCATGCTTTAATTATCTTTTTAATTTGGAACATCATATATATTGTTAGGAAAATTAAGGGAAGGGTGGCATTAGCACTTGCATTTAAATGGCATTGTTTTTCCTGGTTAGGTTGCTTGAAAACTAATAGTGGTTTCTCTTGATGCATCAGATAGCTGACAGTTCTGTATGCTGCCAGATGCCTGCAGCTCAGGAGAACAGCTAGGTTTGTAAATTATAGAAGCTCTTCTCTTGTTTTGGTTCTCCTGTCTTGTTATTTTTTGTTTTAATGCTGTTTATTTTTCCTACTGTGTTTTGCCTGGAATGTCTTTTCTTTTCAAGGATTACATTGATACTTTAAAAATGTTCACTGTGTTCCTGACTGTTCTTGTAAAAAAATTGCAAGAAAGCTTGTGAAGTATTCATATAGATATTTATCAGGGAAATGTAAATGTTAAATAGATTGACAGCAAGATTACTTTGCAACACTTGGTTGTTTGACCTGATTGTCCTTAATACACTTATCTCATACAGTGTTTACTTTTGTAAAGTTATAGTGACATGAAAGTAGAGCTGAGTGAAGAGTTGGAACAAATTGTATCCATACTGGTAAATGATACATTTCTGTCTCTTCACCCACATTGAATTTATCTGACTTTTAAAATATAAACTGACTTCAGTAAATGAAGCATATGGTGCTAAATAAACTGCTTTTGATTTCATGTCCTTAGCTATTTCACCTGCAGATGTCAATTATGGAGAAACTTTAAGTACACTTCGCTATGCAAATCGAGCCAAAAACAGTAGGAAAA
>VZTT01044151.1:1757-25838 GCA_013400855.1 Buphagus erythrorhynchus | reverse complement strand
GGATCCAACCCCTCCATTCCCAACAAATCCACCCCCTCCATCCCCATGGATCCACCCCCTCCATTCCCAACAAATCCACCCCCTCCATTCCCAATGTTGCTCTCAGCCCACCCCTTCAGCCCCCTGAGGTCCTTCTGCATAGCAGCCCTGCCTATTGCAGCTAATATTGCAATGTACAAAAAGCACCAGATGAACTACATTAGGTAAATGTTTGAAATCTTTTAATGAAAAAACAAAAATGTATACTGGGATGGTTTTCATGGGGAAAGAAAATCTGAATACTCTGTTTTTTTAAAACTGTCTTTGAACTAGGGGACCAGTGAATGCATCAGCCTCTTTCCAGTCCTGGTCCAGGTATTTTGAATGCGAAAAGCAGTATGATTCTTTTAATGAGACAGCTATTACGATTGCATATCTCATACTCCCTGTGGTATGTAAATATATAATAGCTGAAGCACATATCAGGAGCTGTTTCCAATGTCTTACTACATTCAGGGTTAAGAGCATGATTCAGAAACTCAACAGATGCTGTGACTCAAGCAACTGCTGATGTACTTGGCAGGATGTCTGTATGTGCAAACACTAAGAAGTACATTTTCATTTCAGTGTACATGGAAATTAGGCATGTAATTCCTCTTGCCTACCAGAAAATGGTATCCTAATTCTCCATGCACCAGCCAGGAACTGGGAAGACATATGAGCTCAACCAGTGGAAAATGCGTTTCAATGACCATTATAATGTCATATACCCTAGATCTTAGTAAGTATAATAGAAAAATCATTACTTGTAAGCTGGCTCTCCTTAAAAACTAATCATATACAAATGTGTGAAGAGGGCTGCAGTGGGTCAGAATGTGGCCTATTGGCCTGAATACAGTGCCTATGGCAGCATACATATAAGAAACTTGAGGCAGTCCCTCTGTAGTCAATAATCTTCTGTAGGTTTCCTTCTCCATGATCCTGGACACAGTTCTCCTCCTTGTCAATGGCATCTTAACATCTACAACAGCCACTGACAAGGAGTTACTGACTCTGATTAAACCTAGTTTGTGAAGAACCATCTCTCTTTCTTTCTCACCTCATTTGCCTCTTCCTAGTTCATGTCTAAGAAGAAACAGTGAATTGCCAGACCACCTCAAAGAAAGTGAAGTGACCTCAGTCTGTATCTTCTGCTTTGCCTTTTCATCCATCCTGCACAATGGTCTTGATCAGTCCTCTTATCACTGAGCTATGGGAACAGGGAGCTTCTCCTCTGACAGGTTTTGTTTTGTATTTCTATTTGAACCATCTTTTATTAATAGAAAAGTTAGCAGGTTATACATAACGGCGGCCACAACAGAGAAGAAAAGCATGTGCAATAGAAATGTTTTAACTTGTTTTGTTGGCAGGCTAGAAACACACCCACACAGGGCCACAAAAAGGCGGAGAAGCAGTCTCATGACTGAATACAAAAACAATTCCTGTGTGGCTCACTCAGGTTCCTGGTATCTGCCCTCAGAAATGGGAACACCATGTGCAGTGTTGTGTTGCTGTGGCAATACAGCACTGGTAGGACTCAAGTGCCACGTGTGTTGTGGGCATTTAGGTCTGAGCCAGCTAAATTCAGTGCTAAATTCAGGTAATTTCTTCAGGGAGGCAAGAGTACAAGTGCAGAATGAGGGTTCTTGAAAATTCTTTGAATTTACTGATATTTTGGATGCATTTAACTCACTGGGGTAGCTCCGTTTTGTTTCACATTGTCAGTTTTATGGAACTTTGGTAAAAAAAACCTACTCTGCTGGCCTTTCAGGCTTTTGCTACTACTCATAGAGGTAAGGTAACACATACTAGACCAACTTTTGGTCTAGTCTTTGGGTTGTCAGCACTGTCATGCTAACCAGGTATTTATCCTATTTTTATGTCACAGTGAAAAAATTTTATGGACTGTGAGCTATTAAAAATGAAGAAAAGGATCCAGATGTCTGGTCTCAAGAGCAGCACTGAAAAAGTAGCAGTCCTGATAGCTGTGTTACCTGAGCACTCATACCATAAGAGACATACCATTGCATTAAGCATATGGATAGCACTTCTTTGTATAAAAGGCTATTAAGTTTTGAAAAGAAAATTGTGATGTAATGTTAGCTGTACACTGGTTTGACACTAAAGACACAAAAATATGTTTGTTAATGTAGAGTAAAATAGGACATCGATAAATGCTCCAGGTTTTATAAAGCGGCAACATACTTCATGTGGCTTTTACACATCTGTCGAAGGTATAACTCATGTCGTTCTCCTCTGATACAAGCTTAAAAGAAAGTTAGCAAGCAATGTATTAAAAACATAGTCACATACATATGAATAAGAGTGAGATTAGGCAACTCATAATTAAGGCTAATATTAATCTAAAAGTGTAATTTAGTCATGAAGAAAAAGTCTGGCTTCTAGGGAAAACTGCCTTAGGGTCTTTGACAAAATTTTTCATACACATGTCAAGAGTCAAAGTTGTTGGTATGGTAGACCTAAGAACTATGCTGATTTATATTTCCCTGTGCAAAGCCTCTTGATGTGAAAGATTGGGAGCAGGCAAATCCTGGGTAATGGCACTGTGCACCTAGGCTGTGCTACATTCTCCCCAGTCCAACGGGAGCTGGGTTAGAGAGTCTGCCTGTAAAGAGAGGGAAAAGCACAGTACATGTTTGTTGTTTTTTGGACCAGATAATGCTAACCACTGAGGAGAGAAGAGCAGAGGAAACCAGTGGTTTCTGGAATATTAGCTGGGTCATTCACAGTCCTGGGAAAGAGCACATGGCAGGAGGAACATCAGGAGAATAGTCAGATTAAACACGGCATACAGATGAAGGCAAGTAAAATGGTTTATCTGAAACACTATCAAAGTGTAGTTGAGAGTATTCTAGCCTAGCATTTTTTTCATATAGGATTTCCTTTTCCTCCTGTACTTTATTTTGTTTTTTTTTTGGTAGAGATCATTGTGTAGCACTTCATGAGGGAATAAAACTCTGGTCAGTTCTGAGAGGCTGATCAGATTTCAACCTGTTAACAATGTTACAGTTAATACTGGTTTTAGTGGCAAGGTAAACTCTGTTCTCTTTTCTAGATTCTTCTTCTAAAAATTTAAATATATAGGAATAAAATTCAGCCAGTGTGGAACCCTGTGCAGGTGTTCATGTGTTTGAACCATTTTCGTTATTCACCTAGTGAGTGATAGTTTGTTGCATAAGAGGCTTTTTTCCCCCTCATCTTTCTGCCAGAGATTCAGGTATAATACATGATTTTGTGATCATCTCTGATAAGAGTATGAAATTGTGATCAAAATGATACTTTTAAAGGCATTTTGCTTAAGTTTTGTTGAATGGTTTTTATGAGACAATATATGTCTAAATATTATCTTTTGAATAATTAATGCAGTGCACATCAGTCAAACAAACACTGGTGTGTTTTATTAAAGAATCCTAATCAAGACTGACAGTATAGCAAAATTTACACTTGCACAAGTTATACCCATGTAGCTTCTTTCAGTAGATTAACTTCATGATTCCAGTTGTTAAAGCACTCTGAAAATCAAAAATATGTGTGAAAATGCCCAGTAACATCTTTAATGCTGTGATGCTGAAGCCAATGCACCTCGTCAGAAGGTATTTGATAGCCTCCAACCTCTCTTGCTGCTGCCAGGGGCTGAAGGGGAAATGATGCAGCTATCTAGGATCCTCCCTGGGGTAAAGGCTTCTTCAGGGAGCATCTGCTCCACCACTGCTGCAGCTCCTTTCCCTTTTCAGGTCATCCTGACACACACCCTGGGCTGGGGCTGTGTGGGATTGGGGCTGGCTGGCTTGCAGCCCTGAGGACACTGACATCAACTCAAGGGAGCATTTGGGCTGCTCTGGGGCATGGGGGCTGTATGTGAAAATTAGTGGTAAGTAAGCAGTGATGGCTCTGAACAGGATTCTCCACTACACTGGGTGATAATTCATGGCACTGGACAACTTGGGCATTAAATCTTGTCTTCAAGAGAGACTGGAATTTTCCCAAGCTGGGTGCATCTTAATTTTTTGGCAAATATGCACATATATTGCAATTCTGGATAAGAATTTTAGAAGCTCTTCCTAAATCGTGTATTACTGGTAGGAACTCCTTGGCTTGTATGGAGACTGATGAGGAAGTTGCAATGTTTCAAATGTTATCCAAAGGACACCAGAAAATGGGCAAAGGTAATGGGAAACTCCCAGGAGTAAGCAGATGGATTATTGTATTACAGATGCTACTGAAAGGTTGCAATCAAGATAAAAATAAGTTCTGTCAGCTTTCTTTTTACTTGCTATTCCTAATTATAAGACTTATTTCTCTAACGTTGGCAGAAAAAGGTATGCATTTAACCTGACAAGATTCATGGTTAATATATGAATATGTTTTCATAATCCATATGCCATTTTTCAAAGACATGGGAATATGAAAACGCAGAAAAGAGTGAGAGAATGATGCAGCAGAATATGATGTAATTTTTTCTATTTTTATGAACTTCATACACTTTAAGGCAGGATGAGTCTATAAATGTAGCTGTTCCACTGCCTTGAAATCTGGCACACAGCTTGCTGAAAGCTATTCAGATTTAGCTCCTACACTTATTTTTTTATTCTTCCTAGAAAATAATTGAGCTTTCAAACTATTGATAGGAGGGTGCTATTTTTCAAAAATTTAAAAATGTTTTAGACTATCTTGAAAACATAAAGATAATGTTGGTCAGAAAAGTAAAGAGGATAGGTACATTCCAAAACAAGGTCAAAGTGTCTCAGGTGTTTTCTGAAGCACATTTTACTCAAAGTATCATTTTTGAGTATAATAAGGGAGAATTTAGGGATTTCAAACATTTAATGAAAAGAAATGCTAGTTGTCGTGTCATACACACATGTTGTGGCAACCATTCATATGTCTTTCCATTTTCTGGAGTTTCATGCATATAAACTGTTTTATTATTTGTTCTTAATGACATGGATTTCTTTTCAGTAAATCTTTATAAAATAAACTTCTTATGCCCTTGGAGAGACCTAGCTAAAAGATTTTGTAATGTAAGATAGTATTAAACACTTAGTGGTTTACTTCACAGGCATTATGATTACAAACTTCACCTAAAGAAGTTTCATTTTCATGTTTAAGTGATTTGCCATATGGTAGCAAGCAAGGGAATAGACCTGTCTGCATCAGGTTTTCTTGTATGACAAGTCATTCAAGCTGCTTTCCAGAATGTTTGCAGAGTTCATGTTTAATATCACTGATAATATATAATCTTGCATTACTATTGTGATGTTAACTAATATATATTATATTGAGTATAATACAAAATTGCTGATGAATATAATTTACAAATATGTATGAGCACTATGAAACTTGGGGATAAGAGCAACATGATTTCAAAAGAGGTAAGACTTCAAAGAGCTCTTGCCTCCTTTTTATCATGTTTCTGACAAGCCAAAATACAGACTTTAGCTATATATGAGCTGCTAAGCTATCTAACAATGTCAGACCTTACCTACTAGATAAAAATAAACATAAAACTAAAGTTTGTGTTCCACAGAAAAAAAACCCACAATGTTTTATATTACATTCTTATGTGATTACATAGAAAGGCCAATTATTGAAATATCTTTTCCCATTTTTACAAATATATAATAAATATACAGGCATCAAAAAGATCNAAAGACAGTAAAATTGGGTTGAAATTACCAAGTTCTGAATGAAATATTTGATACTACTGGGGCACCTTGATCCCTCCAGTTTGTATGAAGCCTTTTGAAAGGGCTGTGTAGAAATTGCTGAGTAGAAGCACCTCCTTCTTTCTCTAGGCAATATTTTGCCAGGTAACATGATGTCTAGATCTGTTTTCTAACACTTCATAAACACAATTCATTGACTCCAAGTACAATAAATGACAAAATCCCTGGTATATATCANTACATTCTTATGTGATTACATAGAAAGGCCAATTATTGAAATATCTTTTCCCATTTTTACAAATATATAATAAATATACAGGCATCAAAAAGATCTGGAAGAAAAAAACAAACCAAAACCAAAAGAAAACCCCAGATTTAAACAATGCCAAAACAATTCCGTCCTTACCACGCCAATTGATCTTTAAAATATTAAGAGTGCTAAGTGTAGTTGAGAAGAGCTTTAAGTTGACAATAAAATTGGGTTGAAATTACCAAGTTCTGAATGAAATATTTGATACTACTGGGGCACCTTGACCCTTCCAGTTTGTATGAAGCCTTTTGAAAGGGCTGTGTAGAAATTGCTGAGTAGAAGCACCTCCTTCTTTCTCTAGGCAATATTTTGCCAGGTAACATGATGTCTAGATCTAACACTTCATAAACACAATTCATTGACTCCAAGTACAATAAATGACAAAATCCCTGGTATATATCAGTAATGTGGAAGGTGGAAGGTCAATCCCACTCATTTCATGCTGACTTTGGATATGTGATGGGGATGGAGAGTGCTTGTGAGGGTAAAGGTCGATGTGCTCAATTTGTGCAGCTTTGAAAAATTCTGATCTTGTCAAAGGAAATACAGGATTTGAATTACTAAGGTGGTAAATAGAAAGAAGCAGGAGCCATGTGACTTTGTACCACACTGGAAGTGTTTTCACATATTAATTTCCAACAGTGCAGGATAACTGAAATTATCCTTATTTCTACATAACTAAGTGGCAGGACAAGTGAAAGTGTACCTGAATGGATAAATCATTGGACCATAAAATGGCTTGGGTTGGAAGGGACCTTAAAGATCATCTGGTTTATACCCCTCTACTGAGGGGCAGGGACACCTTCCACTAGGTCAGGTTGCCCATCCAAACTGGCCTTTAACATGTCCAGGGATCCACAGCTTCTCTGGGTCATCTGTTCCAAGCGCCTCACCACCCTCACAGTAAAGAATTTCTTCCTAATATCTAATCTAAACCCACTTTCACTTCAAAGCCATACCTTCTTGTCCTATCACTACATGCTCTTGTAAAAATTCCTCTCCATCTTTATTGTTGGCTCACTACTGGTACTGGAAGTCTACAATTACATCAGCCCAAAGCCTTCTCTACTCCAGGTTGAACAATGCCAATTCTCTTAGACTTTTCTTGAGGAAGATATGCTCCATCCCTCTAACCCTCTGGACTTGTTCCAGGCTGATATCCTTCCTGTGCTGGGGAGTCCAGAGCTGGTTGCAGTACTCACAGTGGTGTTTCATGAGGTCACTACACAAGTATCAGAATTTAGTTTCCTTTTATCTCTTAACTGTTTGCCAGGGTGTCACCTCCAGCTTATGGTAGTGTGTTCTTGGTTGCTTGGAGAGCTGTTCCTTTTGGATGTATCACCTTTTCTTACAATATGATTAGATTGACTTTGCTTTACTATTTGGCCTCTATAACATTACAGATTTCAAACTGCACCCTGTGCAGGAGATGTTTGCCTGTGGCCGATTTTAATGAGAAAAAGAGCTCCTCTCTTTCTAGTGATGATATGGGCCATTGCAGTAATGTTTTGTTTTGTTGCAAACTACTAGAACTTAAAGACCATTTATGGCTAAAACAGTTAGGTCACTGGAACTATGCAGACAATAAAAATGTTATTGCTCCATTGGTGCCTTTTACTGTTTGTTAAGAGAAACACTACTCTTTCATTTTCCCCCAAACACTTAGAGCATCCCTAATTATACCATTGCTCAAGCTGCAACTGCTGTTCTCAACATCACATAAATCTCGCGCTAAATTGATTTGTGGCTGAATTGTGAAAGGGATCAATGGATTCATTTGCACTGATTTGCCACTCTGTTACTGAGAACGTGTCTGTACATGTGAAGGATGGGATTATCTGCGTTGATTCATAACCTCACAGATGTCTTAGAAGCTGGAGTGTACCTGGGATACAAGGAAAAAGGATGGGGGAATTAAATTGGATGCTTTGTTTGATCTTGCTGCTCCAATGATTGTTAAATCTCCAATGTGATGGAGTGAGATGCTGTGTTGTCTCCAGCATTTTGTTCCCAAAAGCGCTGTTAACTCCTTGGAGAGAACACCTTACAGTTTTCTACAGCAATGACATGACATTCTCAAGTATCATAAACAGTCTGTTACTGAACAAATGGTGGCTATGTCTGAAAGCTCTGCTTTCATATAAGGCAAGGCCCTTAAAGAATGAAGTCCCAGGTGTGAGCACAAAAATCTGCTACCCTTAATGGTATCTGCTTTTGCTACATTATCTGGGACTGGTTCACCCCATTAGCAAAGAAAACTGACATGATGAATAAAGGGAATTCTCAGTGTGCATGAATAAATTAGACAGTGGGACTAAGGCCTTAGATAGTAAAAGTTTTGCAAAAGAATATGTTTTTCATGTGTCTTGTATAGTCTGGTATACACAACACACATAAGATTATGGTTTTCAGAATGTCACTCTGCCATAAAGCCATTGCTTATGCTGCAAACCTGTCTCTGGTTTCTCAGTGTCATCAGATCTGCAAAGACAGCCGAATGTCTTTGCATAGGGACAGTGTCTGTGAGTACTTCTCTGTCACTTCAGCTATACCACTTGAACAAAAACACAGACTGAAGTGGATTTTTTCCCCCTTGATGTAATTTTTTCATACCTGTGTTTTAACCAAGGGGTAAGGTTAACCAAAGAACTTGCAGCCTGACATGTTGTTACTGTCTTGTCAGCCTGTATTACTACTATCAGAGGGGAAGTGCTGCATAGAGGAGAGGGCTTCTAGCTTTTGACAGGAGAGCCGTTCCTTGTTTGGTAAGTGTAGCTCTACAAGAGATTGGTCTGTCTCAGAGCTCTGCTAAAAGGATTGTTTTATAAGATTACAGTTTATGTTTACAAGGATGATTTTATTTTATGAGTCAGAGGGAATAAGGACCAAGCTTTGGCACAATGACAGCACTGCTGCTTCTATACATCATGCTCTAAAGCATACCTTGTGAGCAGATGGACATAATTTTTGCTAACATGACTTTGAAAAGGACAGGTCTTACCCTCACCCCATGCTTGTTTTTGCTTGGAAGAGTTGAAGGAACAGAGATAACATTGAGCAGATGACTGAGAAGAAAGCTGATAGTCCAGGAATCCTATCTATGTATAGGTGTGTGATTTATTATCACCTCTTGTGGGCACTGGATGTTGCCCTGGCACCAGTGTTAGGTAGCAAAGGCTGCTCAAGGGTCTTGCAAGCTTTTCTGACATCAGTTTTTGTATCATCAGGTCTTGCTTATACTTGCTTATACAGAAAATATTCTTTTGCTGGAGATATTTGCATAGAACAACTTGGCCAGATTTTGTTGGAGATTGGCTAAGCTCAGAGAAATGGGTTTATCTTCTGCTGTTGATTTTGGTTTTGGTTTCTTTTTTGTTTGTTTGTTTGTTTGTTTTTTGTGGAAAAAAAATAGGATTGAAGAATTGAAAACCTCCACAAGGAAAAGAAGAACAGAGAAAGAAATGGAAAAAATGTGGGAAGAAAAGGGACATACTCTTTAAGCTAAGGAGCCAGTTAGGCATTGAAATTGTGCATGGTAATGAACTCAGAAGCAGATAGGATCGCAGCAAAGAGATATTGAAGAGGTGATGAGGAGAAACAGATCAAATCCCAGAGAGGATCTGAGTCAGGCGATGTTCCTGTGGTATGGACCTGCCCATTTTGTGGCTTTTTTTTGGGTGTGGCTGTCTGATCTTCAAACTTCTTCTGTGGTGCTGAAGTTCTGTGATCTTCCACAGACACATTATCTTTTGCAGGTGCCACAGCACCTAGCCACCATGCACCTCTAGTGTCCCAGTTTGAGGATTTAGGAACATGACCTGCAAAGTATGCATTATCAAGTGGGTCATATGTACATTGTTTGTGTCAAAACACACACACAAAGAAAGTAGGAAAGAAAGAGATGGCACCTGAATTCTGCTCAGTCCAAACTAGACACGAGTGTTCTACCAAAGATCAGGTACTGCTCAGCAACATCCTCAGCAGCCAGGGACAACACGAGGGAGAGACTTCCTTTGGTTACCAACAGCCTCTTTCCAATTCGAGAATAAGTACTTGGTGCTGTGACTCAGAGTTGTTTACAGTGTAGTTCACAACATGAGGTAGGAATGCTTGTTGTCACCATGGGCAGAAATTTTACATCTCTAAGCCGGCAGGTTAGAAATATTTCCTATAAAAATGTTTCAGTAGTAAATATGTCAAAGACATTTAAACAGTCAGCCACTTTGAAATCAAGTAAGGTGAGCAGACGAAGAGATTTTTAAAATTTTGATTGTCTCCAGTTAATAATGACATGAGAGAAAGCTGAGGTGAAAGCTATTCCTATTTTTGTAAGCTTTATTTGCTTGTTTGTTGGTTTGTTTTTGTTTAGAACTAGAAACGATATCACATGAACTAAGACTATGAACTGCTTTATACAAGGGTAACAAATTGAAAAGTGTGAGAAAATTGTAGCAAATTGCAACTGATGTAGTCAGGATTGTAACACAAGTAATTAATGCCCCACTGTGCTGCTCAGCATCATCTGTGGGGGCAAGGAAGGAAGGAAACCTTACAGACTAATTCTGCCTAAGGATATTTGCAGTCCTTAGGGCTCAATGGTAGTTGTACAAGTATACAACATCTAAAGTCTGTCCATGAAGTAGCTATATGCAAAATTATTTGGCCATCTCTATAGGAAGTTGATGAGCTTTACTTTGGATTCTCTTTTAATGCTGAGTTTTAATGCTGTTTCTGACACTTTCAGAAGTTGTGTTTTAGTAGAAAGGATGGGCATTAGAGGATCTGTGTGTGCTGGTAGTGCAAAAAACAGCAACTCTGGCTGGCTTCAAAAATACTAGTAAGTTGATGCTTCCTGTCTCCCATCCCTGTTTTTTCTCCCTGAAATTACTTTGCTTCCTGCTGCAAACTAGATTTTGTGCCATTCATAATAATAATAATAAAATGACACTAATTGCTATGTGTAGTGGATGTTCTGAATTGAGCCTGAGGAACTGAGTGTAGGCTGTATAAGATACCAAACATAGCAACTTTGCAAACAGGTTAAATTAGAGTCAAGAAAATGTTATATAACAGAGCATGAGTGGTAGTTTAGAGCCTTAATTTTTATTCACACCCACAATTTGAGCTCTTTCACAGAAGGATTCTTACTGGGAGGTAATCCTTTGGAGAAAATTCATCAAAAATATGCCATCCTTCTGATGTTAACTGTAGCAGAAAATATTAAAATAGAAAGTCTATTCAGTACAGCCTTTTCCTTAAGTGTCGAGGACACATTAAAAATATCTAGTGACACTTTAAAAATATATATTTTTTTAATGCAGGATGTAATTTGCAACTGTGGATAAGTAGTCATTCACATGAAATTAGAGTGACAGCTTTGAAAGCACCTAAATGGCCTGGGACTCAAAATCTGGTTGTTCAAAAGTGATGGGGATACCTGGGGTCTCATGGGGCTTGGCAAACTTTCCTGATCTGTATCTCAGAGCAGAGCCTTGTAGTGGAACCTTAGGCTTCCTCAGGAGCTGGAAAAGCTTTTCTGTGTCTACACAGCCTAGTGACTGAGCTCGGTGATGATAATTTGTGATAATAGCAAAGCTACTCTGAGGTTTGGAATTGATCCTCACCTGAGATGGTGTCCCAGGATAAACATGCTGCAGTGCATCCAATGTAGTGTTGCTCCTAGTGTCTAATACCAGCGTACAGCTTGAAATGAGTTGAGTTTCACAGAAAACTCTAATTAGGTGTTTTCCAGATCATGTCTCTCATAGATATGTATTCTGAAACTCTTTTGGGCTGCAATATCTCAGGGCTTTGCTCTTTCTAAACCTGCTGGGAACGAGGTCGAAAGAAATGAAGTCCAGGACTCGCCACAGAAAATTTGCACTCGGATTCCCCAAGAAGGAGGGAGCTGTGTGGCAGAAGTGGTGCAAAGCTACTGCAGGCTGGGAGGGGAGCAGCCAGGGATTGATTCCCTGCCCCAGGCCCTCGGGCCGCAGGCATCCCCCGGCTCTCGGCTTCGTGCAGGGAGCCGCTGGGGCCCCAGCCGGTGACAGAGGAGGCTGAGGCGGGCAGTGCCTCAGAAGCCCTGCGGCAGCGATCCCCCGGGAATCATGGCAGGCAGCAGGAACCGAGCAGGAGGTCTGCAGTGAGTGCCCTGATGAACGCCAGAGAGAGGCCGCGCTCAGCCCCGGCCTGCTGCGAGGGCAGAGGCTGCTTGCTGCTCTGGACAGAGGTTGGCTGCTTAATTTTGTTCTGCTGCTGTTACTAAAACTCTGCATAAATCTTGTGCGGTACTTGGTGTCCTTTTGAAAAATGCTTTGACCCCCCAAATCTAATAATGTTGCCTGAGTAGTTTTAAGGGAAAAAAAATTTAGAAAAAAGCATTGGGAAACCGAACAGTATTAAAAAGTCACCCATTCCCTAGGCTCTCTAAATGTGTGTGTGGTGGTAGTAGCAAGCTGGTTATTCAACAGAAAGAATAAGGATGTGTAAGAAAATAAGATCCTTTGCCTAGCAGCAGAAAATAGCTCCTACTGTGGTGGTGAATGGGGAAAAAGGAGTGGTTCAGGGTTTGTGTCTGCCCTTTTCCTTCTCTTCTGCAGCCCATCAAGACACTTGAAAAATGCTCCCTTACCATCATGAGAGCTGCGGCCCCTTGGCCTTCCTGCAAAATCTGTGCCCATGGAAGTGTCTGTGGTATTGGCTTGATCAACTCAGATCTTGGCTTCTTTCTTTAGACAATAAGCGTACTATGGTGCACCCTTCAGCAGTTCGTTCTTTAATATTTTGTTCATCTTCTTCAATCTTAGTTAGGTGATTCTCTCTCTTGCCAGAAACAAGAAAGCAAATAAATGCTGTAGCTGTAATGAAAGGTCTGAAATTCTGAGATTAAATGAAGAGCAGGCTTCAGGCTGAATTGTATCCCTCATAAAGTCTATGAACTCGATTTCATGACCTATGCCTGCCCATTCAGTATCCTTTAATATCATGCTGGCCTCTTCTCCTGCCTGTGCCTTGTGCTACTTGCCTCAGGAAGTCTGTTTGAAATTCCTTGTAATATAAATCCAGAAAATTGATCTTGTGGCTAATAATTAATTGAAGATGGAAGTATGAATGAGTGTAGAGTGAAAGGGGCTCGGCCTGGTATTTATCTCAAATCAGAATTAGGGTAAATTTTTTTTCCACTGGAGCTTTGGTGTGCATATTGAGGTCTTCTGTGCCTTATTGCAGAAAATGAAATTAATAAACTAGATGATGCCATTCATTATGTTTCTGAATTGGAGTTAATTTAGGAATGCAAAAATGAAAGAGGTCTCAGTGCTGATGTAGGTGGCTTGAACACCTGATACCTCTGCTTCTGGGGGAGGTGGGACTACAGTCAGGAAAAAAACTTCTTTTGGAGCAGAAGGTCAGTTGGGATTATCTGAACTGGGAAATAATGAATTTAGGGTCAGACCTGAAAGTACTATTCAGGTACGTCATTGTGTAATACTTCTGCTCCTATAGAAAACATTACTTGCATCTATGGGATTAGGCTCCTATTGAATACACATTAATAATGGTCTCTGTTAGGTGACTTGCACAGCAACTAAGGAAAAAATGTTGAATAAAGTTATTTGATTTTTTTTTTTTTACATATTTAATAGCAAAATTAGCAGAAATTGTAAATGATAATAAATGGTGGGGAGATTTCATGCAGCTGTAACTGGAAAACAGACTATCACCTGCCTGGCTCAACTAAGGACTATTGTTGGCACTACTGAAACTGCTCTTGCAAAACTGAAATACCTATACATTTTTTTCCCAGAAAAAATAGATAAACTTTCTATTTAGAGCAAAAGCACACATATACACAGGGGAAATGCATACAGGGAGTACATGTTAATTTTGCATGTGAGTAGAACATTTTGGGATGCAGATGTGTTGCATGTGGTCTGCAGATGCTGATCAGTTCTGTTCAAGGTTGCTGAGTGTGTGTGTATGTATGTATGTGTGCACATGAAGAGACATTGTTACTGCATATAAATTCCACCCTATTTCATTATTCCCAAATGAAGTTTTCCTAATGGATGAAATGCTTCTGGTCTGCGTCTAGTCTAGCATATTATTTGTTTTGTTACTTTTTAGCTTTTTTTTTGGTGTTTTTGCCTGTTCGAGTGGACATAGGAGTAATGACCATAATTATTACCATTTAATAAATACTTCAATAAGTCATCATCATGTTTTTTCCCTTTGTATCAACATGTAATATCTTTTTATCTGTGCAGATTTTGTTTCTTTTTTCATCCTTCCTTTTCCACTTGATAACTAAAAGCTTTTGTCTTAATTTTCCATATTCAAAGTTACTGCATGTGATACAAGTTTTGCAATGCCACAGACACAGCCTGTTACCCAAAAATCTCTTCAGGGACTCCAGGACTCAGCAGACCCACCCAGTCTTTATGCAGTGTGTTGCATTGACTTCCCTCTATTACTCCCTGCTCAACTCTGCAGGAGCTCTTTGCTCTGCTCAAAACCAGCTAGAATTTAGGAAAGCTTATTAAATTTAATAGGTCAATAGTGTTTTATTTGAGCTGATAAATACTGCAATAACAGAATATGAAGGCTTTTTAATTACTGTTTTTGAATAGGATGTCTTTCAGATGCTTCTGTTTTTCATCGTTTTTGCCTCAGTGGTTGTTTTTTTCAGGTTTCTCCTTTGTTCAGAGTTTAGTGTAATGTCTGCAAAGATGAAACATAAGTGCACACACTTTCAGGCATTAAATGAATTACATTTTATTTATTAAATAAATTAAATTTATTAAATTACATTTTATTTAATTAAATTAAATTCTAATTCAAAAAAGTAATTTTCTTGTCATTCAACAGCCTTGTAAGTCAGTTAGTCATCCTGAAGAAAATCAGGCTTCATTTGTGCTACTGAACAAGACATACTTGGGCACTTGACTGTTATAATTCATAGTATTTAATTATGAACTTGCTTCCCTGCACAGGTAAGTATCTTTTCCTAGAGAAAGGAAAAAATGTTAAAATTTATTTTAAACAATTCATCATTTTCCCATTAAGAACAGGACTGTCATTGCATTTTGAAGTTTCTACATGCACATTTGCTTCTGTAGAACCATGCTGCTTTATTCAGTATTTCCAGTGATCATATAATAAAAATCCTTTAGAGCAGGAATGATGTTCAACAGTTTAAAGAGTGTTTTGTCTTTAAACAGTGAGTGTAGGTTTTCCTCTTTTTGATTCCTGAGTCCTTTGAGACACTATTATGTAAGGCAATAAAAGCTTCCCTATGCATTGAGAAGCTGAGATCTTCAAGATAAGCTTCTTAAAATTACCCAAAATATGGAAATTAATTCTATGGTCTAACTACACAGTAAAGCCTCTACCAAGAAAGAAAGATCTTGAATTTACAGTGTATTTCCTAGACCTCATTATTTTCTGTGTGGAGACATTTACTGTATGTGAAGAATGGCTCTGGATGAAGCAGAGGTGGAAAAGTAATGTCCATATTTATTGTGGCAAAATCTAGCTAAAATCTCAGGGGGGGTCTATGTACATCTTAATTCATCATCCCTTGCAGACTTATTTATTGATTTTATTAGAGTCATAGAGACAGTATGAGCTGAAGTGAAACATTTGCCTGCATCTCAGTATAACCTGATTCCACAGCAATTGATTGATTTCTATTGGCTAACCCCCAAAAATCAACTTTGTGGTCGATTAGAAAAGGAAAATATAGCAAATAAAAAAGAAAGATTTAGACTAAAATCTTTGTTATTTCTGAATCCTTTTCCTAAGTTCTTACTATATCTAAACTTCTTGTCAATTGAAGATTAAATTCAGTCATGTTTTAACCGTTAATCAAAACTGCATTGACCTGAGTTGTTAAAGTAAGAGCATTTTCCATGTAGCTGCTGTTGCACCTTTGGTCTTCAAGAAAGCTATGAAAAAATTTCAAAATGGCACTAGGAATCAGAATCTNCCCCCCCCCCCCAGTATTTGATAGAGATACTATAGAGGTACTAGAAATACAACTAGAGTTGTATGTTGTTATAGATGCAGCTTCTTCCTTTGGAGTGAGCTTATGCTACTGTGAGAAAAAGGTCATCTTATGAAAGAACTCTTTCATAGAGAAAGTGGCCTGATATTCTGGCCAATTATTCTTTCTGCCTTAAGAGAAGTCCAGGGTTACATAAGAATAAATCCTGGATGTAAGCAGATATTGCAGCACCAGTATCTATTTTTTGGTGATTTTTATACTAACAAGCTTATTCAAATCAAACCATTTAAGGCTTTCCACCCCTTGAAAAGGTGAGAAAGTTCAAGAAATAAGCTGAAGAATGCTCAACAAATGCTTGACTAGAATTCAGCAGGCCTGGAAGAAATTAAGGTCTTCCAGAAGGTGGAGATGCCAGGATACAAAAAAGTGTTTTTTCTCTTTGGTTGCATCAATTCTAATAATCAAACACAAATTGTTGCATGACTAGTACAGAAAGATTGTTTTCATTTGTCTTCTTAGATTCAGTTATGGTAATCACTGTACTGCTTATGCTCCTGTGTGTTTGATTGATTGCTCTCCGCTCCTGCTGCTCCATGCACGGAGAGCCCTGACATTTGATGAAGCTGTCTGTTTCAGGGTGGACTGAGAGAGAAATTTTGAGGTCTTTGCTACAATACATTTCTAGTTATAATCTTATTATAGAAGCCTAAGGCAAATGCTGCAATGAATATGGAAATAAACAAAGAAAAAAGTATAATGCTTGATTTAGAAGGAACTCATTACCTGTCTGTGCAGTGCAGAACCCAAAGATCTCTAGGCTAAGATCCTGATGTGTAATGCAGGGAACATATCCAATGTGCCTGGCATGTACACTTGTAACTTTTATAGAAGATCATTGCTCCAATTCAATATCACAGATTCAGAATGACATTTCTCTATCTGGTAAAAAGTAATTTAAACTTCTATTTAAAGTCAAATAGTAGATTCATCTCAGGCTTCGTAGATGTGCATGAAGAGTGAGATGGTGTTAGACATGCTATGAATGCATGATGCCATCTCTTCATTATATTTCATTTTGGGCTAGTGATGAACAATTTCTAATATGGATGATATCATTGCTATTAAATTTCACTTTTGATTGTTGCCTGTGTGGTTTTTGAACCCCATTGAGAACAAGTTAAGTCCCATGAAATTCTAGCATTTTACTGCTCAGAAAAAGGGAAGAGGTTTTTTTTCAGTTGAGTGTAGCATGCAACATGTAGTAAGAAGACTATTTAAAAGTGCACAGCCCTGTCCAGCTGAACATTTCCTCTGTGTTTCATCAGGAGGCTGCAAGATGCATTTTTACCCTTGTCATCTATCACCAGGAGGGATGATTCCTTTCTCTTTTTTAACCATAACTGAACCATATAATATAGTTTTTTTACTTTTTGACAAGTGGAATTATACGGAAATATTTCCAGGTCCACTGNAAAGTATATTATCTGTCACTTTAGTGTAGGGGAAAAAAGAAAACCAAATCTAAACCAGAAAAACAATAGAGGAGGAGGACTGCCTGGCAGTCAAGTTAGGTTAGAATGTCTGGAGGATGGGGGATGCCAGGGAGCAGAACATGCTGGAGGTAGCTTTCACACCCATCTCTGCAGAGCTGGGTTGAGCTGCCTCCAGCACTGCCCCTTGAGGAGCCCAGACATGTCACCATGTCTTCCAGCTTGCCACTTGCATGTGACTCGACTTCAAAGGTTGCTGTGTACAGTCACGTGTGTGTGAGCTTCTAGGAAACGTGTGATAGAAGCTGGGAGTTCATGATTTGTCTCTGGAGTCTTGTAGTGCTGGCTTGAAATCAAGTCCAAGTACTGGATTCTGCACCTAGGACAGAGAGATGCTGGGTGCAAGCACAAACTGGGGGGAGTGGTCGGAAAGCAGCTCCACAGAGAGGGACTTGGAGGGACTGGGCTGCCCTCACAGGCCAGAGGCCAAACCCCATCCTGGGTGCATCCAACCCAGCATCACCAGCTGGTCAAAGAGGTGATTATCCTGCTGTGTTCAGCACTGGTGAGCCCTCACCTCAAGAGCTGTGTGCAGGTCGGGGCCCCGCAGTTTAGGAAGGATGTGAAGGCTCTTGAATGCAACCAGAGGAAGGCAACACAAGTGGTGAAAGAGCTGAAAGGTCCACTGTGCAGCCGAGGAGCTTGGTTTGTTTAGCTTGGAGAGAAGGGGGCTGGGGGGAGACCTCATTGCTCTCTACAGCTTCCTGAGGAGTGGAAGTGGAGAGGGAGGTAGTGAACAGAACATTTGGAATAGCCCAAAGCTGTGCCCAAAGGTTTAGACTGCACATTAGGAACATTTCTTTACCAAGGGGGTGGTCAAACACTGTAAAAGTCTTCCTGCAGAAGTGGTTGATGCCCCAAACCTTTCAGTAGTTAAAAGGCTTTAGTACAATGCCCCTAACTGCATGCTTTAGTTCTTGTCCAGCCCTGTACCGCTCAGTCGGACTAGATAATCCTTGTACATCCCTTCCCAGTGAAACAGCCTCTTCTCTTCTCCCACATCCCAGTCACAGGGACAGGAGCAATGTCTCCCCGTAGCTGACAGAGCTGTAGCCTTAGCTGTTATTTATGTGACTGAGCTGCTGCTATTTGTCACAGTCAGGCACTTTGGCACTCTGCCAAGGCTGTGTGTAGGGTTGTGTGTGCATGTTGGTGCTTTGGTAGGCATGTCCCTTGCTTTCACCAGCGTCAGTGTATCTGTTAGTGAGACTGAAACAAGTATGCAATTGTACTGGGTTTAATTTAATTGTAATATTGAAATGAAAGAAAAGATGCACCAAACCCAGCAATATTCTTAAAGTATCCATTTTTGTTTCACGGTTATGCTTGTCAAGATGTGGGACTTATCACTGATGTGAAGCAACTTAGCATCACTTTAACAGCCCTAAGCCTGCTCCTGGGACTTGAGTGCATCTATCACAAGGCCTAATGCTACACAGTGCAGTCATAATGTTTATAGCAAGAAAAGACAGTGTCTCTAGATCTCTGCTCATTAATCAGGTTATAATGGCATGTTAATGATGCTGTGCTGCTCCCAGGGCTGAAGCTGGATGGGTGCCTGAGGGATCTCACCAGTGCTCTGGACTGTGTTGGACAGACGTGTTTGCAGATTCAGCAATGTGACTGGTGACAGACGGAGGGAAACTGGGAGGGCACAATTGCACCTGCTAATTATCCATGCCTTATTCAACTTGTGCTGAGTGAATAACTACTACTGAAAAGTGCATTGAAATCCTATCTGAAACTGAGCTGGGTTCAGCTAAATCCCAAATTTAGATCTGGGATTCAGTGTGATTGCAATGAAGGACTCAGCTGCAATGGTTAGATCTATGTCTGTGCTGCCATCTGAGAGAGCTCATGGGTTACAAAGAGTGTCTGGTCTGCCTCTGATCAAAAAAGCTTCATTTTCAAATTTAGGAGAAAAAAACAACACCTAGAACTGGTGTAGATAGGAGGATAAAGACTGCCCACAGCAGTGTGGCCAAACTATGGAAATAGTGAGTTTTGAGAGTCAGGAGTTAAGCCAAGACAACCTCTCAATCCAACTGTTTTTGTTCCCCTGTTACCAGTATAACATGCTGTCCTGTATGTTCTTTTTCTTATTTGTATCTGGTTCTTCTGCCTCCCACTCACAAGCTGCATTTCTTAAAAATAGAAACAGGATTCTCAGCCCAAGTTTAGTGATATTTCAGAGGAAATGAATGGCAAGTTCTTTGGGCCAAGCAGTCCTTGCTGTGATTGTTTGCTACTATGGATTCAGGCAATGATTATCGTTCTCTCTTTTCATTCTGTTTGGGAATTTTATTTTATTTTTTTTTTATACCAGGGGAGGCATTATGGGAAATAGTAACTTCAGAGGAGGCCCAAGGGAAGAGGTAGCTGCATTTTGTAGATGGTTGTATTTGCTTGCAGTTTTGTTCAGATGATATTTTTAATATGAATGTAAGATAGCTCCCCCAATAAATTCCTGTGTCCATGAATTCTCTTGCATAAAAATCCTGGATGTTCAGGGGGTCATTGAGTAGATAGCTGTCAAGACTGGAGATTGTGCTTCAGCCCCTGTTCATTGAAACAGGGATGCTGGGCAAGTTTGCACAGCAAGTTGTATGTGGGGCTGCTTCCCAAATTCAATTGTAAAGCTCTATTACCTAAGCAGTGGCAGCTGGAGGGTTTTGCAGCCTTCTACCGTATGGGAGAGAGGGATCAGCCTGATTTGTACAGTGCTGCAGGACTAAATGGGAGGCAAACCATAGCAGAACATCACCCTAGAAAACTCATTGGCAGCTGCTTCCAACGAGGACAGCCCAGAAATTGCCTAAAGACTGAGCTCTGGGTTCTGCTGTTGCTCTCTGTATCAGAGACACAGATGTTCAGCCACTGGGCTGCCACCATTAGCTGTTCAATATAAGTATTGTGCTGAGTTCAGTCTGCTTCCCAGGAAAAGGAGATGAATTTCAGTACTCTGAGCTGGGCAGCGGGACACAAGCACATTAGGCCACAGTCTTTGGAAGGCACAGTGTGTATAAAGCCTCAAACAGGCTCTGACTTGTCCACTTCAGTTATGATTTCTAAGCCCTTTGGTGGCTTCAGTTGTGAGATTATCTCATACCTCAAACAAGCAGTAGGCACATCTTAACAACCACTATAGATATGTAATTGTTAAATATGACAGTAGATACAGTCCATTTGTGAATGTTAAGTATTATTATTATTATAATGAAAGGAGAAAAAGCAAGCTCTGACTAGAAAGAGGGAGTGGCAACAGGCATTTTTGTATTTCTTCAGCTAGCTAAAACATCACTGCCAGTGAAATTCTGTTTGCAGAACATACATATTAATGAATAACTTTGCTGTCCTAGCCAAAATAGGAAAAGTGTGATTATGTATGATTCCAAAAATAAATGTATAAAATACTTGTGAGCTCTCTTGACTGTCACTTTGTATTACTGAAAAGCTGACTGTTCTATTCATGTACTGTGCCAATGACGTCGTCTTTACTTGTTCTTCTACAAAAAACAGGGACACCAGATTCTCTTATTTACACAATCTTGCACTTTTCAAAGGTAAAAGAGCTCTTCATAGTTTGGCTAGACCTCAGCTAGGTATTTCTTATGAGCATTCTCTTGTACTGAAAATAAATAATCATACAGTGACTGGGGTTGAAAAGCTGTGAGCCAGCAGGTACATGTTATAGTGTACATCCTATGTGCCTTCCTTATGGTCAGGAAAGCCCCTCTTTCTCTGCTGAATGTGGCCTCAGACCCACTAATCCTATGGATTCCACCTTTAATTTGAACCTTTCAGATGAGTAAACTTAGGTGTACTTCTGATATCTGACAGTGTCATCCCAGCTTCACTGGCAATAACTCATTTTTGCAGCATTATATTACAAGATCAGTACTGGTATATACAACCTCCTCACACTTCAGTATAACAGGGTTATGATTGCTCATGTGGAAACAAATCCAACTCATTTTAAGAGCTGTCTTTGGATCAGAGGTGTAGGAGGAAGAAGGCGATTTTCAAACTCAGGAAATGAAGATGTCCCAAACTTTTTCTTCCCAGATCCCTTGCCTCAAATTTTCTGCTCAGCTTGTTCGCACAGTTGGAAAATTTGTGAAGGAGGATTATCTGAAAGTACTTAACAAAGTGTGTCTGGAAAGGATTGTACTGTAATTTGCTACACACAGTGTACAGCCCAACATCAGAACACTCTCTTTCTGAACAGTACACATCACGTCATTGGAGTGCTTCTCTAAAACCTAAAGCTAGTAAAGAAAAGAATAACTGGTCTAAAGACTTAAAAAACTGAATTGGACCACAGCTGAAATTTTCTGAAATATCTTTAGAAGTAATTGAAGAATAGAAAATTAGATAATAATTGTACTTTACAATCCACAAGCAAGTTGGAATTTTTTCGTTAAGACTATTTATACAGTTTTCCTCACTTCAAAGACTTAAATTTGTAAATTGTAGGGTTTTCCTCAGTTACCTGCAAATCAGGAGAAATCAGTGTGACAGGGTGTGCCCTCAGAAGGCAGTTCCTATTCTTGTGGATCCCTGTAGTTCCATAAACTCTTCCAACTGAATTACACAAGTGGAGCATCTTGGTTTAAATGTCTTAAGCCTGCCTCTCACAGTGACTCTCCTGATGCTCTCAGTGTTTTTCAGACTGCTGAAGTTACTAAACTTTAGATTAGCAGTCTCATTAAAAGAGCTGGGCTTGGAGTTTCATGGCTGCTGCTGAGCTACTGTAACCTGTACCGCTTACATCTCAGCTTCTCTTGATAACAATAATTGTCCCAGTAACAGAATCCTATATTCATCTTTTCCATGGCCGTTTCTTATGTTTCACGCAAAGTTAATATGAAGTTGTGAATTAATTTTTCATATGTGTTGTAACTAACACTGTAAGGCTACATCCTCTTGTTTCCCAGCATCTCTGGGCTCTACTTAAAACCTACTGTGTATTTTGACCAGGAGACATCAGGTCTTGGATCACTTTTTAATTTTTTTTCTATAGAGTCCTCAAATACTTATTACAAGAACACTTTCCTTTAGTGCCCTTAGTTGCATGAATATTATACACAGTTTGGGGTGATATTTCTGTGTTTATTTCAGGCAGGGAGCTGGGTCATGCTCTGCATTTAAGCTCTGTGTTGCAATCCATTTTTTTCCAAGCTGCCTTTGAGGCTGAGCAGCAGCGTAACTTCGAAACCAGTCTGCCTTTACAATAACATGTCTGTTCAGCTGGAAATAGATAGTTCAAATCAAAGTCCAATGTAGTTCAAGCCTTGAATATATGTACCTATTAGCAGTCATATGAATATGCTATTCATAGTACTATAATATTCATAATTTTTCATAATATTTTTGTCTGTTTCTGCTCTGACATTGCCTTGCTTTCTGTTGCGGCCTGATTGTTCAAATTAGACTATTTTTTATGCTTTTTATAAATACTACAAATAAGATGCCATTAGAATTCATGTATGTCCAAATGCACACACATGACAGCACAAATGCCAGTTTGATACTAGTTACAGTTTATTTTTTAAAACCTGCCTGGCTTAGACTGTGTCCCATGGGCATAGTTTTATTGTTACAATAATGCATATCTGAATTAAGACACTGAAAAACCATTGGATTTCCTTGATTCAAGAAAGGTTTTACTAAAGCAGAATGAATAATTCACAAGAGGAGATACATTAAATTTATTTTGCTGTGTGTTGTATTCATCTATGAACAGCCCATGAATTCAGTTGGATTTATCAATTATTTAAAATTGTTTTCAGAGTGAAGGCTTTAGAACACCGGGTTAAAACACAGACAGACCTTGCCTGGTTAATTGAAAGGAATAAGTAAATAATTTTGTTTCTTTGGGTCCTTATATCTGTTTTCTCACTGATTAGATGTAATTGCTGTTGCAGTTTCCTAAGAAGAGACCAGCATTCCCAATAGTGCTAACGAGCCTGAAGTAAAAGGAATACCTAGCATATAAGATTAGTTTCTCAAATGCCAGCCCCCAAGTAATTCTATAGAAATTGTTGGTTTTGCAAAGTGACAAACACTGTCAATTTTGATTTTTTACAAGGATATACTAGGAAAAGAAACCACATCAGGATAGGATTTGAGCTTCCTAACTCTCTGATAGAGGATGTTGATTTTGATAGTTTAAAACAGAAATGATAGAGGATTTCTAAGATTCCTAGTGAAATGACTACAGTTTTATTATCCCCCAGGGTTTTACACTGTTATTTTGTTTCATCATAAGTCAGATAAATCACATGAGTGGAAATATCCAGCATGGAAGGGCAAATTGTGCTTGACAAACCTGATCACCTTCTATGACAAATTAATGTGCTTGGTTGATGTGGGACAAGCAGTGGGCATTGCCTGGGTTTTTCAGACTTTTGATACACTTTCCCACAGCCTTCTGCTGCAGTACCTGATGTGTGATGGTCCAGACCTATAGTCTGTGTAGTGGGTGGGGAACTGGCTGACACCCAGAGA